>MVJL01002760.1:0-51639 GCA_002156465.1 Macrocentrus cingulum | reverse complement strand
GGTTTTTTCGTTGTTCCAGTGCTCGTTGATGTCTCAGTTGATGTTTCGATAATTTTTGTTAATTCAGGATCAAAATCAAATTTCATGTCAATTTTTGACTCGTCCAATTCAATTGATTTATCCGGATCAGGCCCATCAACTGTTTTTGTATCGTCAATCTTCTCAATAGTCAGAATTGGAGCGTTTACTTTGATTGGATCTATCTGAATGGTTGTTACGTGATCCGAAGTTTTTTGCGGTGTCTTTACATTCAGCTTGTGTGGCTTTAGTTTTAACGAATGTCCAGAGGTGTTTGGCTGGATATTGGTATTTTTTAGTGTTGAAGAGGCTGTTATGTTGCGTGAAGTGTCTGTCTGAACTGAAGCTTGGATTTTAGCGACAAACATCGGTGGCTGAACTGGCGCTTTTGGTGTAGCTATCATTTGCACCGGGCGGAAAGTGACTTTTTCAATTTTTGACGTTGAATTTAAGACTGGCTTAAGTGTTTCCAGCTTGGATGATGGCTTTCTGATGATTGCAGGCTTCGACGGGCGACTTGGTCTCACGACTTTTATCGTTGTTGTCTTAGAAACAACGGTTGTTGCATTTGGAGCCGTTGTTGGCTTTGATGTCCAACTCGACGATATTATCTTTTTTGTCGTACTTTTAACCGTTGTTGCTTCGTCACTGCTATCATCACTTCTCACTGCCAATGCCTCAATCCTCTCGGTGGTTCCTGGGGTAGTGCGAGAATCTACTCGAGTCATTGTTTTCTCCGTTTTAATGGTCGTTGAACTTGGTTGAGTATTGCCTATGCTCTTAGGAGTTGATGACTGTGGATTTTTTTGCCCAGTCAAATCTGCTTTCAGTGTCGTATCAATTTTTACTGTTGTCTGACTGGATATTGCCGGCTTCCACGTCACTTTTGACGCATCCTCTTTGTCCTTTGCTTCAGTAGATTTTGAAGTTGTACTCGGTGGATTCAGTAAAATCCATGTTGATATACCTCCTGGCGTTGATGGCTTAGTTTTATCAGTTACAGGGTGTCGGTCTGCTGTTAATTCTTTCTCCAACTCCTCCTCGGTCAATGCCATCGCCTGGCCTGGATGACTATTCTCGAAATAACTAAATTTCGAGTTTGAAAAACGTCCGAAATTCATACTTGTACCAACAGTTTTTATTTCTATAGTTTTTTCATCATCAGAAATTATTTGTGGCTTTTGAATTAAAAGTCCCAATCTCGATTCTAATCTGTCATTGCTCTTGGATGAAGATTCAGAGTCCGATACATTTAACAATTGAGTTGTTACTGACTTTAACGATTGGTCCATGGGCTTATAGCCCTTTGAATCGTGTTCAGCATTGGGAGAAATCAATCTGAAATCATATAACAATGTATTATAATTTATTTACTATAAAATTCGATAAAAATCATCAAATAAATTTGAAATTATACCAATTTCACGACTATACTTACCCATAATATATTTTTTATTAAATACATTTACAATATAATTTTTTAATACATAAATATTATTTAATAAATAACAAAATTAATTTATTTTAATACTTTATTAGTAATACAAATGAATTTTGTTCTCTAATAATGCCCTGAAATATTGAAAAAATTTTAAATATATTAAAATAATTAAAAAAAAAAAAAAAAAAAAAAAAACTAGTTAAAATGTTACAAATTTCTTCTTCTTTTTTTTTTTTACTTATAAACTAATGGTTACAAAAGATTTTTTTATGTAAAAAAAATTTTTTTTTTTCCATGTTAGTTTAAAATTTATTGTTAATGATACTTAATATTTATAATAAATATTTAATTGTTATAAATATAATAATTTCTAAGGGAATAGAAAATTTTTATTTATTTTCTTCTACGCTTCTTACGTTTGCTTTTCCACTCTGGAAATTGTCTGTCATAATGAATAGATTGTTTAACAACCTCACCAAGATTAGGATGAAATCGGATAGTAACTCGATCAGCAGCTCGACCGAAATCTAGACCGCGAGTAAAGGCCCAAGGGAATAAAATTGCAGCGACACCAACAATCCCAGCAGCCATGGCAGCAAAAGGCGCAGCTGCCAGACTAAATATACCATAATTCATGGGATTTAAAAATGTCATATAGGTAAAAATCTCGCCAATTCCATCTACAATACCCGACAAACTAAAATCAAAGTCATCGTCATCATCATCACTACTGGAAACCGTGGAAACTGCAGTGGAAGGTGAACCACCACCTCCGCCACCAGCACTACTTCCACCAGGCAGAACCGGAGCTGCAGCTTGAGAAATTGCATCATTAGCTTGTCCAACAGCTCCGGAATTGCCTGAAATCGGATCGCCAGCACTGGAAGCACCACTGGCAGTTGCATCGTCAGCAGACTGCTCACTATCAGCAGCAGCAGTGTCTGCAGCTGAATTAAATTCACCGTCTTCCGACGGGACATCGTCGTCCACCTCAATATTCACCCCTTGATTAACGTCAAATGGCGAGGGATCATCGAACTCTTGGTCAAGAGGATCAACAACGTCATTTCTGTCAGGATCTGACAGCTCTGAAGCTGCGGTAAAGAGGCTCGAAGCAGTTGAGGGCGAATCATAGGCCGATGGTGAGTAGAACGACGGTGAATCCGAAGTCACGCCGGCATATTTATCCTGCCCACTCTCATCATCTAGGCTTACAACGTCTGGATTGAAGTTATTAGTGCTCAAAAGCTGTGAATTGATGATAATATTTAAATCTGTGCAGCCTTCTTTGCTTTCTATTGTATTATTAACACGAGTTATCGAGTTAATTGTTATTGTAGGACACTCTAGATTAGTTGCAGGTTCTTTCAGACTTTCTTGCGACTCTGCATCGTCAGACATAAACATTATATGAACATTGGGCGTGGGATTAGAGTCATTCAGCAACGACAATTGTCCCTCACTCACTGTGACGTTTCGTTTTTTCGACAACGGATTTATTATGTGAACTACAGTATTCTGCGAGATTTCCGACACTGGTCGAAATACCGGACGTCTCAGAGGTACCGCAGGATCATTGAGAATATTATTTATCATGGTTGTAAGAGAATTGGCAAGAGTTGCAGATTCTGTCGGATTTATCGGATAAGTCGGCATCATATTGTCAACTCGATCAGGCTCTGTAGAGTACGGATTTTGATGATCCGATAGGTAAAAATCATTTTTACTCTCTTCCTCAATATAGTAAGCACTCGCTGTCACCGGTGCATTCGGCTGAAATGCCGGCTTAAATACATTGGAATATGTTTCGCCTGCTGGTATCTCGTGACTTATCACGCTAGAATTATTTTCCGTTCTAAATGGCGGAATTTGTAGCCATTGAATAATTTCCTGAACATTGGGTTGACCTACAGGATGAGAATAGGCAAATGAATGGGAAGATGACAGTGGAGGTGCCATCGTATGACCCGCAAGATGAGTGAAATAATTTGGTTTTTGTGATTTCAACGGTGTTGTAGGATTTTTTCCGTCTGGTACTTGAAATGATGTGTATTTTTCATAATTAAAAAGATCTTGAATATCCTGTGGAGGATCATTTGGCCAATTTTTCAAGTGTGTACTCACATGCAAGGGTTTTTTCATTGTCAAAGGCTTCACGGAATTATTTCTATTAATTTGTAGCGGTTTTTTAGCACTTGTAGGTTGTGCATGAAATATTGAAGCTATTTTAACAGGTGTTTTAGCCACCTGATGCTTGGAATTTAAAGGTTTTGTTTCAGATTTTTTATCCGGGTATTTTAACGTGTCAGACAATGATCCTGGACGATTTGCAGTTTTATAAATGGCAGATGTCAGCTTAACTGAGTGATGACGACGACTTTGATTGACAAAAATGTGAGATAATAATTTTCCTGACTGTAAATTATTTGGAAATTCCGAGGGATTGTGAGCTGTTGCGTTGGACAAACGTAAGGAACTAGAAGAAGATGATTTCATGCTATTTATAATGCCTGGTGTAAATTGACCGTGATATAGTCTATTGTAAAACTCATTAATGTTTCGCGAGCTGGTCGATGACGTTCTGTACCTGCTTCGAACGCTTGTAGTGGCTGTCGTTGTTGCCAAGTCATCATGAGTGACTTCTTTCGCCACGTCCTCTCGAATCACTTGTACCGAACCTGCAATGATTAAATATGAATCGATGGAGAAATTTACGTTCTACCCAACATATTGCATGAATGACAAATTATTAGATAGGATATAGAGATAATAACACGAGGAAGAGGAGGCGTTTCCGTAAAAAAGAAATCGATTCAATCCGATGACTGTGAAATACTCTCTTATTATGTTGCGTCATGTGTGTTTTAACGATTTTCATTGGGCAAGAGTTCATTTTAAATTCAACTTTTGTTAACAGGAAAACACTTACCGAGCTCCTGAGGCCTTGCATTACACCTGGCCACTAACAAGAAGGCCCAAAAAAGTACACTCGTCACCTTCACGCGCATTTTCCCACTGGAAACAGAAAAAAAAATTCCATTAAATTTAAATTCCAGGGCAAAACTCGGGCAAAATTAACCTTTAATCATGTAAAACTCAGGTAATCATTTAAAAAAATTATGAAATATTATTTTTTTTACATTTGAAATCATTTTAAAAAATTTTTTCACCAAGTTCGAAGTGTTTTTTATGATGATGAGAAGCATTTTTAAGGTCAATAGCTTTTAGTAGTGTCTACGTGAAGAAAATTTAGTAGCATTTGGATTGTATATAAAAAAATAAATGAGGAAAAAAAACGATGCAGTAGACATAAATGTATTTTGTTTTTTTAACTTGAGAAATGTAAAAATAATTTGTTGTATGACGCAAATTGGACAAATTTGCCATTAACATGGCTCATACTACCTGATCTGAATTTTTGTCGGCGGAAATCATGCCTGACAATGTCAAATTCATAACTATCTATATTTGGATAAACGTGAAATTTATTTTTTTCTTATACTACAACAAATAATCATACTTAATAAGCATTTAATAACTATTTCAATAATTTACTATTAGTATATAAAAATAGTTTTTAAAAAAATTTCTTTTTAAGTACAGTATTATGAGATTTAATATGCAAGCTTTTTAAGGAAGAAATACAAGTAATAACTATTATTTTATAATTCACGACTAAAGACAAAAATATCTAATGCTCACAGCTATATTATTCCTACATCTATTTACATCCTGTTTTTCAGATCATCTTGTTCCTCATTTTTTTTATTTTTTTCGAATGACGAGCGCTATAACGGTATCGGCGTTCTTCTACGGCGCCGTTTTGCATGTGTCGTCTCTCACTGTCACGCCTTAATCCATCTACCCAAATAGTTTATCTGTTTAAACATCATTTATTCTTATAAATTCCTTTATACAAAAAAAATATTTGAATATTAGAGCAATCTCTTAATTTTGCATGGAACAAAAAAAAACCGAATAATTGATGTGAACTTCATATACATACTGTGCATTAATTTCCGGTTATAGTCAAAAGCATCACAGGCGGAACCGATTTGCCATGTTTTTTATCAAATTATAAATTCTTTGAATTGCAAATTAAGTAATATAAATTCAACAAGGCATAACAAATCATTTCAAGGGTTTATTCATTTTTCTAATCACAAATATTCGATTATTTCAATTATCCAAGACACTACAATAATTTAAAATACTTAATTAAATATATTTATATCCTAAAGTATTTATAAAATGTCATTATTTACTCTACATCCCCTGATAATGTCTTTAAACTTACCAAAAAAAAAAAATTCCTGCACCTCTCGCACACAACACTATTTTATTTTAACCCGATATCCGACTACAAAATTAATTAGTTATACTCTAAAAATTAAAAAAAAAAAGCACTGAACAAAACTAGAAAAAAAATAATAATAATTAATAATCCACACGCAACAAAGTTAAAGGAAAGCAGCGGGCGTTTCGACTGACTGTGCATCGACTGACCGAGTGTCGTTATGGTTATACCGTGTATACACACCACTCCTGGACAGAGGAGAGGTCCGAGTTTATTCCCAAACCGTTACTCCGAGGGGCCAGGCGAAGGTATACGAACAAGCGGGTTGAATAACCTTCTTCTACGTATGCTAATGTCGAAGAGCTACACCGAAGAACGCATCAGGACTCTCCGCATCGACATATCCATTACAAATTTTTCAACTAATCTATGAAACCTCTACTTGATCACCGATCACTAAATCTCCCTCAAAAACATTCGGTTATTAAAGTTATTATAACAGATATAATAACTTAAATATATTTCTACAGTTGGTACTTCTTATTCTTACAGTCGAAAATGAATCGACAATTTTCTTACAGATCTGAATATTAAGATTATAAAACCCCGTTAGGTTGTTTGGCTTTTATATTATATTAATTCAGATTTAAAACCGACCGATGAAAACATTAATAGTAGCAATGACCTAACAAAAATTTTAATACTGCAGCACTTTGTATGTTGTTGATCAATGCAATTTCTAGAAGTAATAATCATAGCCAGGACAAAAAAATACATTAAATATATGTGTAACTGTATAAAAGATGAAAAAAAAAAATGTTTCAACGTATTATGCCCTGGAGTTGACTCTGCATTTATGATTTTATAATCTAAATGTATTTAAAATATTGTGCAGTTATATTTGAGCATATTGCTGTTTGTACTGCTAAGCTTGAGTTATTATTCTGTCTCTCTGATGGTGTTTCCGGGAATTTAGTTGATTGCATGTACTGTCAATATTATCGCGCACAGAGTAAAAAGAGCTATTGGAGTCTAGAGATTGCGCACACGCAACGACGCTCATTTAGGAAGATATCCAACAAAAAAGACCGGATATACAGAGAGCGTGCCGGTGGGAATTCCCTTTTTTGCGCCCTGTATATATATATGAGATGGCATTTCAGGCATAATATATGTATACATTCTTTCAAGCTGCTCGTTGCAGAATCGTGATTCCGCATTATGTAGGACATAGCGGAACTCACGGTGTGTGTGTGATGTCTTCCTTCTTACATACCGCTCCAGAGTAATAATAACATCGTCTGTACTTGACCATATTTTTAATTATACTATTCGTCACGTCATCATCACACAAAGTCGCCAACACATGACTATTATGGAGTCTAGAGTATACGTCACACCATATAAATCGTTTGATTCAGTCTGTTGATTTTGAAAATAATTCAATCGTGAAAATATTCATAAATTTGTTTAAATTATACGAAAATCAAAGAATAAAATATAAATAGTTGAATATATTATTTACTCTAGAGTATTTTTATTAATAAAAATAATTCATCATATTCAAGAGATTCAAGTTATTTTATAGTCGAGTTTTTATATATTCATTTTTTTAACGCATCCATGATATATTTAGAAATATAAATGTATCAAGAAACTTTTCTCAACTTTTTCTATAAATAATATTTGTTGCAACAATTGGAATGAAACTTGCAAAGTTAATTTTTTGTTGTTGTTTGTTTTCTTTGGATTATATAATAGTGTTTATCAATTTTATGACAAAACTGACCGACTTTTCACACGCTTTATCGCTACAATCAAAAATCTATAAAATATCAAAATTGCACTCTATATACAACTATCAGTAAAGAATATCAACATCTTATCTTAACTTTAAACCCTCTATGAAATACTTTTGTAAAAAAAAAAAAAAAGTAAAATAAAAAATCTGAAGAATTCCATGCGATATAAACTCATGAAATAGTATACACACAAATTTCACGGTCTGAAAGATTATCTTGAGAACAAAAAAAAATAAAAAATAAAAAAATCAAGAAGCAGGAAATACTAGCCAAAATTACGAGTATAATTTTCGAGCTATTAACGGAATTTTTGTGTGCCAACAAACCTTATAGAGCTAAGAATAATTATAAAAATGATAGATATCCAACTAAAAGCAATTGTACCTTTTGTACTTGCACGTAAATGGCCAATAGCTATATAAATAAATTTCCACTTGTATGTACCATAAATTCTAAATTTTTATTTCCCCAGCAAAATTTCGCAAAATTAGTAAACTTTAATCAAAAATACACTAACGGGGAAATTTATCTTGACAGGTAAAAACACAAGTTTTAATTGCATTACAAGAATGACGACGAGTAACTGCGGAAAAAGTGAGAGATGTATGGCGCGTTGACAGATAATTAGCTTATTGTTACATGGATGATAATTGAAAATGTCTGAAGGAGTTGAAAGTGATGTTTCGACGCGAATATAAATAGCCTAGACTGCATTCTATACAAAACTAGTGCACTGAGTGACACATTATCGAGGAAATAAAAAAATTTATATGCATTATATCTTTCAAATGCACTCACCGGCTTCATTCGTGTCCTGGAAACACCCACGTGGATCCTCGACAGGTTCAGAAACTCGAGATTGTCGTCAAACCAGACATTGAGTGCATCCATTGACAGTCTACTCTGTATGGTGACAAAATAATATTTAGTCATTTCAATTGACAGAAAGTATCAATTAAAACATAATTTTTTTTCTCACCTCCTTTCCATCCTATATTTCAACTAATATTCCCGCTATTCCTTCATCAACTGCTTTTTCGTCGTCAAACACTTTTCTTTTTATGTAGATCTATATCGATTTCTTTTCTTGCAGATGACCGTTATCCGGAAATTGATAGGCCAAGATGCTTTTTACGTCCTTCTTCCTCACTGAGACTGTCCTTTGAGGGTAATTGTGCTGTCTCTGTCAACTTTGATTACCATCTCAGGATTTTCTCACGATCAAATTTCATCTTGAACAATAAAAACAAATTTGTCATTCACTTTTGATTGAAATAATAGGATTAATCTCATGCAAAAAAATGAAATTTAGCTTTAAAAATATAATAAAAAATGGTTTTAAGCTTTGAAAGGGTTGAAAAATTCACTTGATAGTTGGCAAACACTCACAGTTGGATTTTAGGCAGATTTGTTGAGAGGATTGGTTGAAGATTTGAAGAGTGGATGGTTGAATTTGTACTGAGACTGAATGTCGAAGAACGCCCCCGATGTAGCTGGCTTTTCTATGCCTCTCCTTGAATGTTCTCTGGCAATATTTAATAGTGGGGGTTTTATAATCCCTTCTTTTGCACTGTCCTAGACACTGCAGAGCACGATTCTTCTTCTGGACTCCCACCTTTATCATCGTCTGTGCGCGTGTTGTCATCAGTAGCAACCGCACTGAAACCGTTTTCCCACGCGCGTACAACTACTCTTCTCTTCCATCCTGTTGGAATAGGAGCGGTTAAGTGGAAACTGATGTCACCCGCAATTATTATATGCCACTCTGACAATTATGGTGATTTAATCCCCACCTATAATACCATCTTCATCTAAGTAGAACAATATGCTTGCTTTCAACAAATAATTTCTCTTAGAAAAATTTAAATCACTATCATTTTATACATTCAACGTCGTCTGTATCTCTCATATACTATTGTTTAAAATACTACAAGTTAATACCAAGAATCAAAATAAAGAAAGTTTTGACCGGGTTAAATTTTTACAATTTTTCTCAGTTGCAGCATCGCACCCACATATATACGCACACTCTATTCAGGCCTTTTCATACCGTGTAATATAACAATTAGGTGTACGGTACATTTGTACACGTGAAAATATATAAACTTTTGTAATAAAACTTTATAGCCTTTTTAAACTAGTAATTTTGACCAAGATTTAACACCGCTGCACATTGAAATATTTTTTTAGGACAAAAAAAAGTTGCTAAAACTCTGTGACAATTTCGGGAATTTTTAGCTGATAGATAGTAGCTTTTTTTTTTAATTCGAAAATACGTCTATTATTAATTTTGATTATCTGGAATTACATAGAATACCGTGTAAACGATGATAAAATTTTCTAAAGAAATTGGTAAATGAGTGGAAAAATACTATTTCTACATTAGGATACAATTTACTGTTAATAAATTCATCTATTTATTTATTTTTTTTCATTCTGAAGAAAAAAAACAGGATGTTTTGATGGAATGATAAGGCAGATAAACATTTGATAATATGATAATAATTAATAATACAGCTGTAATTGAGTGGAAAAATACAATGCACATGTAGCGATAAAATAGACTGGCTAACGGATGAACGAGATAATACGAGAAATAAAACGCAGATGTTAATGAGACGCATCATCACGAGCACGAGAGGTAGAGGTAACGGGTGTAAAAGAATTGAGTCAAACGGATATTCATTGTTCAAATTTCTCCTTTTCTATTTTCTCAAAACATTTCTCTCTGACAATTTTATCAAAACCTACCACTTTTTTTTTTCTTATTTTTTTTCTTCTTCTTTTTTTTTTGGGTTTCACGCTCTACTTTTATACGTTTCGGAAACAATGTTCACGAATATATATAGCGACATTCACGTTAATTGTTTTACTCTGTCAATGCTCAGTTGTTCCCAAAGTACCTTCGCACCGAAACACGCTAAAATGGCCTTATGAATATTTAAGACTATTGTGAGAGACATGAACACGACATCAGAAGCATTAACGTTAGATAAAACGTTTGTTATATGGGAAAGTTAAAAAAGAATAATAGATTTGAGTAAAATTCTTCTTCGAAACTATTCGCATAGCTTGCAATCATCACGAGAGCTATATTTTCACAAAAAGAAAATTTATCTACATATATCTCGCCATTCATCCTCGAGTCAGATAGATTTATGTATACACTCAAAGCATTAATCGGTTATTTTTCACCCGGTATGAGTATTTTTTAAGATAAAATTTCGTTAATATGACTCATTAATTTTTTATCAAAGCTGTCAGAACCGACAGAATACAATAGACTTATCAGTATGCGTATCTATAACTGATAACCACGACGTATGAGAACTGCTACAATCTTCTGAATTAAACATAAAAAATATTTCACTAATTTTCATGCATTTCATTCTTCATATTTCACAAAGAAATGGGTCGCAAAAATCAGCCTCTCGCTAAAAACATTATTTTGGCGATATCACTAACAATTTGTAATTAAAACCTTATTTTTTTTTTTGATAACATCAACAATTTATAATTAAATTTCGTTTAGTTGGACAGTGATATAATCGCCTGTTATTTTTAGGACCTTTTTTATTCATTATTAATTAGTGATATTAGACACAATCAGAATAATTATTCTCCAGGCACCATTTTATTTGCCTTAACTTTATTTATTTACACGCAAATATATTATTATTATCATCACTGTCATTACACTTCGCAAGATTTACATATAAAGATTATATAATATTAATTTTTCTCCCACTGATCGATCCGTCCATATGTTCATGGCGAATATTTCACTGGAATACTCCATTTCATCTATAATCTTCATTTTATATAATATATACACATCGGAGCACTACATTGGAAAAAAAAAAAAATCTCCGGTGCTTAACTAGATTAGAGATTAAAAATTTTTCGTACATTTAACCATAAATATTGCCTGTCAAAGCACAAATAAACTAATAAAAAATTGTCTTCAACCCTAACAGGATAGTGCTACAATAGCCGCTTTTTTTAAAACTAATTATTAATCATACAAAATATTCAAATAGACAAAGTTTAGACTTATATTCTAGAAAACAAAGAGTTTATTAAAGCAATAACATATATCTCTTGATATTCATATATATGGATTTACAAATAAACATTTATCCATCCATTGTGCCATTGGTGGCACAATATTCCAGTCTTTAAGAATTATGATCATTTAATTAAATTCATGAATAAGAAAGAAAAAGCCCAGAATTATTGCGCGGACGGCACTACACAGCTTTCATCACGAATTTTTTATGTTATTCAATCATGACTGGGTCATAAAACCTACACATGAGCAAAACTTTGACTGACGATTCAATGAATATACAATTATTGTTAATAGCATTATAATTAATATGATTTATTAGTAGAATAAAAACACTTGTCTATCATGACCATTGATATCCAGCAATGTTTATGGCATGCAAATTGCAAAAAAACAGATGGCTTTTTGTCACTAATGTTCAATTTAATCGAGAAAAAAAAATATATAAATATATACAGAGCGGCCGGCGGCGGTGTGTGACCGCTATCATCACCACTTTATGCACACACACACACACACACACACACACACTCGTAAAACACGCCATTAACCATTGTATGACGAGATCTTTCGACCAAAGAGCTATACAGTAATTCAGCGAGTGTTAAACGGTCACGAATATTCCAATGCTTCGATACTATGAATGATTTATCACCTCAATATCATCTATCGCTGGCATTATCGATAGAAGTGGTATTAATATCTTTGTATATACCTGATACATACTCTTATAAACATTATATAGCCTTATATATAAATATATATTCTGTATTTTTCATACATCTATATATATTTATATATTTTTTTTATTCAATTATTTATTTATCATTTATTTATATCCATGGAATAACATTTACGCGATTACCAGTGGTTCATCGTCCGAAAAACCGCGAATTACAGGACTGTCTTCCTCGTCTAAAAAATAAAAAATAAATAAATTTTTTTTTTTTATTTTATTTTATTTATATAGATATAAATTTGATTGCTTTAGATTAAACTTACCAAGAGCATCTGCTGTTCCGGGGAAAGTAGCCTGACCTCGCCTCGTATCGTAATGACTATTGGCAAATTGTGTGAAGCTATTTGACAGTCTTCTGTGTCTCACGAAGAAATAGGTCATTCCAGCACCCAAAGCAATGATTAGAAGACAAATGGGTATAGCGATCGACAGCAAACTCGAGGCATTCATCGTCACTGGCCACGCTAAAGCGTCCATCAAGTCAACAAAAAAAAAAACAGTACATTAAAAAAAATGCCACAAATTACAATAAAAAAATTTCTCAAATTTGCAGAAAGATATTTTTTTTTTCAGGTTGAAAATAATTTATAATTAATATTAAAATTGTTACACAGTCGAATTTTAGTCTAAATCGATTTTAAATATGAAATAAATTAAATACCAACGATTTTTTTTCGATTAAAAAAAAATGTACATGATCAGCACTCGCAGTTCATTGGACTTTGATGTAGAGTTCTTCATGCAGAGAACCGCCACAGTCACGTAATTGCTATCTCAGTACTTATTGTTGAGCATAAAAGTATAATTTAATCAAATGAAATTATTCAAAGAATTTAATGATAATAAAATAAACTATTGAAAAATAAAAATTCACGAGATAAAATTTTTTTTTTTCCAATATCTTTAGTGCATAAAAAAATTAATATTTAAATTATTTACAGTGAAAAAGTACTCACCTGAAGGAGTTCTTGCGCTTTCAACTTCACTGAGTACACTTCGGTATCCATCAACTGTAGCAAG
Organism: Macrocentrus cingulum; assembly: GCA_002156465.1. Lineage (NCBI taxonomy): Eukaryota > Metazoa > Arthropoda > Insecta > Hymenoptera > Braconidae > Macrocentrus > Macrocentrus cingulum. The sequence goes on along the minus strand of MVJL01002760.1, from coordinate 38,253 downwards.
TCGTACAGCAAATGAATATACCATGTTGGCCTTGGTATCATTAAATATATACCGTGAATGTGGAACTTTATAAACTCTAGCAGTTGTTTCATTGACAACCGGTAAATTTTCATTGACCAATAATTCATAGAAATAATTAGTTGTATTTTTGAGATAATGAGGCATTTCATCTTGCTCCCAAAATAGAATAAATCCACCCATTGCCGGCACGATTCCAAATTGATGTGGTGGTGGAAGTGGTGGAGCAATATAAATCACTGGTTCAGTCGATTTGGCACCCTCTACATCAGTGGCAACTGTTATTTTGTACTTTTCACCATACTTAATGTCTCTAAATGTGTGCTTAAGTGCAGTCTCATTCGTTGGTGGCAAAGTAATAGTCGATGTCTTGTTACTAACCAGCTCGACAACGGAAATTGTGTAATTTATCGGATCGTCACCGATCATAATGCAGCTGGCAGTCCAGGAAACTATAATTTTATCAACTTCTCCACTCTGAGTAACTGTCAAGTGTTTAGGAGGCGCTCGAATATTGCGATAGGTGAATACAGTGGTAGGTGAGGTCAAAGGACCAATGCCATAGTCACCACGAAGACCAACTGCGAAGATATACGACTCACAGGCGTGTAAATCCTTGATAGATGCTGTATGATTGGTCGTTAGAAGTTTAAATTCTTTGAACAAATCATGAATATTCAGGGCATAATGAATTGCATATTGCCACTTGAGTTTCTTTGGATTTTTCGGAGGATCCCAGCTAAGTTTTACAGTAGTTCCATCAATTTTCCTCGAATCAGCGCTGAAATTCGGTACTATTGGCAATGCAACTCCATCAGTTGTTGCTTTAATACTGACAATATTTCCAATATACGGTTTTTTCATTGCGTTTACTTCAAATATATACGAAATACCTGGCGCCAAATTTGGCACTGTAAATTCATTTTTTTCCGTAATTGATGTTGGATAAGCCGGATAGGTTGCAGGTGCTCGAGGTGTCACATGATAGCAATCTACACTTTTAAGTGCTTTCCAAGCCAGTTGAACAGAATTATTCGTTGTCTTAATCACTCGTAGATCCTCAATATCATCAATATTAGCAGTACCATTAAATGTCACTGATACAGTCTCTGATGGTTCCGACTTGAACTCTCGATTTTGCGCAACCACGTAGAATGAATAAGTGTGTCCAGCTTCAAATGGACGATTAAAGACATAAGATGTTCTCACTAAAACTCGAGTGTCCGGGAAATTTGGTGCATTCATACTGAGCTCATATGATTGAATAACTCCATTGGGATGTTGAGGAGATCGCCAAGATACTTTAATTCGCGTGCCATTCAGCTGTATTGCAGTGACATTCCAAGGCTTGGAGGGAACTCCCTCACCGGTATTGATAACCCAATACTTAAACGGTGCAAAAGCACTCTCTTGACCCTTGATCTTAACATAGACAGTTGCATTGTACGACGTGTATGGCTGAAGATCGTTAAAATAATACATATCATCATCAATCCAATTTGAAGCATTCCTCCACTTGGAGCCGTTTTCCACTTTTGCAATCGACGGTAAATATTCAAACGTAGTATTTGTTGCGTGTGGAATATCCCACGACACAGCGAGACTCGTCGAATTACTTTTCCGCACATTAACGTCCAGTCGAGTAATATAGTACTTTCCATCGCAATAAACATTCGAATGATAGCACCGATCGCAAGGGAAGTAATCCATGCCGCACGAGGATGAACCTGGTGGTCGAGGATGTAAATCTTTGTGACAATTAGCTTCATCACTACGATCCGGACAGTCCTCGACACCGTTGCAAATACTTGACGAAGGTATGCAGTTGCCATCAGTCACACATTTAAATAGATCGCCGGTGCAAGGAGGTGTGTGTGCACAATTGTGTTCATCTTCGCCATTCTGACAGTCCGATGCACCGTCGCAGTGCCAAGAATTCGGGATACACGAGCCGTCATAGCACAAAAACTCATGGGGCTGACAGACGAATGGTTGTTTGGATGTTTCGGTGACTGGCGATTCTGTAATTCCGCTGTCAATAATTCCACATCCTACCTCGTCCGATCCGTCCTTGCAGTCGTCAACATTATCACACTTCCACCAGTATGGCACACATCGTGAATTGTTGCATCTAAACATCCAGTCAATGCAGGAATTTGACGGCAGGAGCGGTGGTAACGGCGGTTCTGCAGTCGGATGGGAGCAATTTACTTCGTCCGAGCCATCGTGGCAATCGCGTTCACCGTCGCAGGCCCATGTGCCGTAAATACACTGATGCGGGTCGGCTGAATTGCAAGAAAATTGCCAGTCGAGGCAAGTCGTCATATTGCAGCCCTTCTCGTCTGTTCCATCCTCACAATCACGTTCTCCATCGCACTGCCAGTTCTTCGGAATACACGCGTGGTCAGAGACGCAAGTGAGCTCATCGGACTTGCATGTCGCCGGTGCTGACGGTTTGCTGCAGTTTCTTTCGTCTGAATTGTCATGGCAATCGTCATCACCGTCGCAATAAAATCGCGGAGGAATGCAGCGACCATTGTCACACTGAAATTTCGAATCTGTGCAATTTTGGTAGGTACAATTGAGCTCATCCTTGCCATCACGGCAGTCACGGTCTAAATCACAAACCCAGAATCTTGGGATACACTTGTCCTCGTCGCACTCAAAGTTGTTGGGAGCACATGTTGTTCGCTTGCACAAAAATTCATCCGATTCATCGCCACAGTCATTGTCACCATCGCACATCCAAATTTCCGGTATACAGACACCATTGTGGCAGGAGAATTGATTGTGTGCACACGTACTGGCAACTTGTGGACACGTTGAATTTGCGTAGGGCTGCGAACCTCCCGGACACAGGCACTTTCCATTGGTCATTTCCATGCCATCGGGACACAGACAAACATGACTGTTTTCGGGCGTTCCCAAACATAAATGCGAGCACGTACTGTTGACACAGGCGTTTGTTCCATTTTGGACACTGTGAGCAAAGACTTTGAGGTCCATCAGACCCGTAAGAATGCCTGCCTTCATCGACACTATCATTCCGTGGTCTTTATCCGCCGCGAAAATCGTTGATTGCTTCCAGTCGTCCCAGTAGATATTGTTCTTAAAGACAGCCACGGCAAATGGATGTGACACTCGATCGTCGTCTTGAATAACCTTGCGGAATCCATGACCATCAAAATCCGAATAGGCAATGTAATCTTCTCTGGCATCCACCCAGTATATTCGGCCGGCGTTGTAATCAATTGTTATTCCATTTGGCCACTCAACGGTGCCTTTTGTAAATAATCGTTTGACATTAGTACCGTCGAGATTGGCTCGGGAAACTGAGGCATTTCCGGGAGCCCAATCAGTCCAGAACATGTAGCCGCGCATAGGATGAACGGCAATTCCACGCGGTTTCTGCAGATTATTCGAGCCTAAAATAGTTTTTCGCATTCTCCCGGCAATTGTTAGATCTGTTCGGATAATTTGAATTCGCATTTTTACACCGTCAACAAAATATAAGACATTAGATACCCAATCTAGAGCCATTCCCTCGATAGAACTCAAGTCAGTCTCCACAAGAATTTCCGGATAACTTGTTCCATCTCGGAAGCACTGTCTTCCAATTGTGTCGTTGACAATATCAGCCCAATACAAACAATTATTTCGCAAATCATATTCAATTGCAATGACATTTTTCAAGCCACGAACCGGCAATGTTTCTATACTTTGCGATCTCAGATCGATACGAGAAATGTGCTCGCGCTGAGCAACCAAAAGGAATTCCGATGGTTCAACAATCGGACAGGGAATTTCATCGGGATCAAATTTCCTGGCGACCCCGCCAGAACACTCATCATCGGCAATTTTTCGGTATCCCTTTGTTCGATTGTAAAATGAGCCTGGTGGACAATCTGATGGAATCAAATAAGGATCGTATTTAGTGTTCAATGGATCTCGAATACAATGAATCGAATTTTGACCAGTTTTACTACGAATAAATCCAAAATCACACTCGTAATCCTGATAATCACAGGGACAACTCTCTCTTGTCACTGGTCTATCATAATCCATGCCAGTGTAGCAATTAATATTTGCCGCACGTCGTTGATAAACTTCTTTTCGTCCCAAAATACATTGCTCATCAGGTCTTGATGGTGACCAAAATTTAAAATCATCTACCGTACAATTGCGTTCAAATACATTCTGGAGATCAACTTTAATTATAACCCACTTATGTTGCACCGGATTAGATCCAAACATTGTAAATACAGTAGTATTTTCCCCAGGCTCTGTCATTAATCCGTAAATCCTCAAGACTTCTTGATTAAATTTATGAGTCCGCCAGGTTTTACCTTCATCCGTTGAATACGTAATATCTCGTGTTTCTCCACGTGACTTGAAGTACTTGACGGCAATCAAAATACCCCCATGGTCGCCCATATTAAAGAAATAATAATCCTTGAGAACAAGCTTCCACGTAAAGCCAGCATCTCGCGAGACATAGAAACCCGGATGACCTTTCATGTTTGGTCCCATGACCCCAGTGGCCAAGATGATTCCCGGCGCCGACTTCGAGCTCATGATTGACACGGAGCGTGTGACGGGATAAAGCTGGCTGAAGCGTTGACTGAGATGCAACGACCACTCGTGGGCCGATCCATTGTTTATTAATTCCTTCTTCTCGTGGACATTCAGTGGCGCCTTAATTTTATTCCAAGTTGCACCGTGATCGTAGGTAATGACTGACACCAAGTGTTCTGGATCCACAGTAACCTGGGCTGGTAGTGCTATTAATTGCGATGCAATGTAGATACCCTTGAGACCCTCAACTTTGTATAAATCCGTAAAGGCCTCATCGGCCACTTCACTCAGCCAAGTTTCCTTCCAAGTGCAATTGGGGAAGAAGGTTAGAATCCTGTCCAATGACAGCTTAAATCTGGCTCTTTTATCGTCGATAACATCGGAAACATAGAGATTAATGTGCGTCTCACCGTGGGCCACAGCTACAAATATACGATTATGCGAAACATCGGAAATATGATAGGCAATTCGTTCAAGTTTACTGTCAAATTGTGCCAATACAAACGGTTGATTTTTATAAGAGACAAAAAATTCAAGTGTATCAAGTGTTGAATTTTTATTTGAATCACGTGTAATTGATTTTTTTGTTGCAAACATGTAGTCACCTTTAATTTGAAAATCTTCAACATTGCTGATAATTCGTTTGAGATTTTTTTCAAATTTTTGGCCAATCATCAAGTCAGTTTCTATGACATTGTGACTATCAATACTTGCACGCTGAATAATAATACTTTTTGGATGCAATGATGACCAAAAAAATGCTTTAACATATTTTTCAACCTCACTCCATGTTCTGCCCATGTCATGGGTAATACGAAGCGGTCGCTCCGGATCAATTTTATCCAGTGCCACAAAATAATTAGGATTATCCTCGTAGAAGGTTATTTCACTCGGATGAAATGTTAAATTGACTGCAGTGATATGCTTACCATTGTCATTCGTAATGAAGATAATCTTGTTAGCATTGTCAGCAAACACACAGTGCGTATTAAATTTCGGATGATTGTAGAATTTATCAAGGCTTGCATAGCGCACTGGATTATCCGATATCTTGAAATGTTCCGTTTTATTCTCGAATGTGTTGCCATAATCGTAACTGATGTAGACGGCACTGGGATTAATTGAATAACCGGTCCCTCGGGACCCCGATGTGCTGTCCCTCGCCAGGCAAATAATTATATCCGACCTCTCACCAACCCAGTGTACCATCAACTGCTGATGCGAGTCATTCAAAAGATTTACCTAGAAAAACAATAATAAAATCATTAATTTAAAAACATTCATCAAGCTCTCTAACAACTACTTATATATCAATTTATAATTTTATAAAATTGCCCTTCAAAGGAATCCATAAAATTCAAGGACATCTAAGTATGAAAAATACGTTTAACAGTATACTTATGAATCATCCGGGAGTTTTTTTCCGCGGTGAAATAAATACAAAAATTACACCACATAATTAACTCTGGCGAGTTATCAGTAAGGCTGCCAATATAGTTAATAACTGAATTGACGAACAGTTGACTGAATAAGTAGTAAAAGATAGTGGTGTGCTATCGATTACTGTAGCGACTGGAAGCACCGCTAAAGTTTTTCTTTTTTTGTTTTAACCACGGTAATTGTACACAGCAATATTCTAAGAAATGCACTACTCTCTGATACAAAGAAAGCAACGTAAGTATTTATAGCCGGCATTATACGCGTTTCAAGAGAAAGAAAAAATATAACTGTATATAAGCTAACTTATACAATATGTATCGCAAATCCTTTGTGTGCTGCCTGATTGTATATGTATGTCCAAAGAGCATCATGTGATGCTTCTGTGACTAATACAGTCACGTGATTTTTTTTTTTTTATCAATAACAATGAAACGACATAATTATATCGACAAATATTTCATTACCAAACACACTATTTGTTATTGCAAGGATAATCACGTCCTTTTATAATATTAACAGTCATCAAGACTAATAATTTGAGTGATTATTATGTCTCTGCAGATAATTTTAAATAAAAAAAATAATAATCGTAAAACATGTTAAGAAAATTTAATTAATTACACACGGATACTAATTTCCTGTACGACAATCAAAACAATAAGCATTTATCGAATTCTACGAGGCATCACACAATTTAACACTTCCTACATTTATTGAATAGCATTTTCTCATATAGATGTTGACAATCATTTTCATCTAGTATTTTTTATTACTAAAGATAATGTGGATATATATATAATTCAGTCGTCAATACGGATAAAGAATTGATGACTTACAACCGACGAGTATTAAACCCTGTCAACGAAACAAAGGTATTCAAGCGAGAAATATTTTTTTTTTTCAAGTCATGCAAAATGTGAGATTAACTTCAAACAAAATAATAAATATATTGATCTAGCAAATATTTATAAATATTGAAGCACAGTACATAAAAATAAACTTTCATGTTTTCGCATGTGATGACTTTTACCCATGAAGTATTTTTTTCGAGGCGACACGTAAACAATAAGTATGTAATAGTATGATAAAATATTCGGTTTGTTTACAGAACAAGATAGACTGCACACGCCTCCGTCATATGGTTGATATTGGTCTACAAAGCATCGGCGACATAAAACGCAGCTACGCAAAATCCATTTGTCAAGCAATTCCAGAAGTAGTGTTTCATCATATCACACCACAATATCAATACTTGATATTAGGAGTAAAATTTTTTTTTCTAAACATACCTTGGTTATAATATTGGGTTCTGATGTATTTTGCGAAGTAGCAGCAGGATCAGTATTAGAGTGATCCGCGGCTTCTCTACGCTTTCGCAGAAATGACGTTTCAGAGTCGCCGACATAATTATCCTCGCTGTTGATGACCATAGCCCGTCTAGTCCTGGAGCTGTCACCAGCTCGATTGATAAAAAGTGTGCCTGGTTCATCGCCAAATCGCTCACCATAATTGTAATTTATTAACAAAAATAAATGTAAAATTAACGTGAAGTGGTAGAAAGCCGATGTCGCCCGAGCAGCCATCTTGTAAAGACTGAGTTTACGTCAACTTTAGAATGTGTACATATGCACAATTTTGACGCCACTGCTTCACCCACATACACAGATTCCGTCTCTTTTTATCTCACTGTCACTGCGTACTCTATTGACACTCTCTGCTTACTGCGTTGACCAAAAACACTGTGAAGTTGGGCGATATATCGCACTGGCGCATGAGCAAGCCAACAGATCCTCCTCCTCCTCCTCCTCCTCCTCTGCCGCTCTCTCAATTCCCCCTTGTTTATATGGATATATAACCTGATTTTTTTATACTCTCTTTTTATTCTACACCTTTACATTTATACTTTACGGACACACACGAGAGAGAAAATATGATGCACTGGTGCGGGACTGACTGTCGCGCGCATTTCTCTGTGTCGGCGCCAATGCAAATATGGCGGCGGCGAGCGCGCAATGTCGTCGAACTCTAGACCAATGAGGGACGACCTTTGTTTGAATTGATGAAGCGCGGGAAGGGATTGAATTGATAATTGAGACAAACAGATCGCCTTTGTATAGAATAGCGGTATGCCCTTTGATATCTCGATTTTTTTCTCTCATTCCTGTAAATAATATCATGTTATATTATTTATTTTCATGGAGTCATAATGATAACAAAATATAAATCAAGTGAAAGAGAAATCATTGAACTGCTTTTAATGACCAGCTCTAGATGCAATGAAAGTATATTAGATAATGGCATCCATTTCCTGGTGGGCGCACTGAGTGTGCTCCTTATTACCCCCTCGCTTATCACTTCCATTTAATCCTTAAGTCCAGCAGTTGCTGACCCCACCAAATAGTTGAGATTGCCTTGAACTACTGGTGATTTCACTGTTAAAATACTTATATCGCCATTAAATTATATATTACTACAGGTGCATAAAAATTTAGTAAATATTTTTTTTACCTTCATGGAAATATTTTATAGCTCAACAACGATTTATTTTTTTAGAAGCAATTCACATAAAGTGCTTCATTTTATCAGATAATTAAAGGGATTTACATAATATTTATTTTTTCTTTTTTTGAAAATTTAAATTTTACTGATATTCGTGTACGAATGTTGAGTTCTATTTTTTTTTATTTTATTAATTTTTGAATAAATTTGAGATTTTTTCTGTTTAATTTTGCAATTTAATTGCAAAGCAAGAGAGATTAATTTTTTTTTTCTTACCGACACACTCCAAAAGCGAGCGAAAATAATATTATTTAAACTCAAGTGTATAGAGATTAAACTTGTTTTTTTCTTTTCGTAAGAAAGAATGTACTTAAAAAAGTGTTAAACGTGATTATTTTGTTCACTTAGAGTGATAATCGATCAGGCTAATGCTGCTTTAGTATTTTAAAAGTATTTTTTTTTAATATAACAAAGAGACAGCCATGATACAATCGAGAATCATTGTAAATTTGGATTATAATGGTTTTATCTTGACCTATATGAGCGGAAAATTACTGGAGAGCCTCTCACGTAAATCAATGAAAGGCAATATATCGCTAAACGTTAGAGACTAAGAAATATTATGCATGATATTAATAAAATTTGATTAGTTTTCTGTTTTTTTAACATCCCTTGATTCTTTTTTTTTCTTGCTCGGAGCTGTCTGGCACCTTGTGTATGCATGAAAAAACCACTTTAACAAGCTATTAAAACATTAAAAGCTCAGTCCAACAAATACGCACAATTAATAAAAACTCCTTGAAAAAGAAAATCTAATAAATTATATTATCAATCACTCGAATTGTACTTATTATAATGAATCATTCACAGGACCATTCATACACCATATAGAAACGCTAAATTTAATTGGACTGGCTGTTGGAAGGCCGTTCCAAAACAAAAAAGGATGATTCACCATTTTACAATTATATATTATCTATTTAATATTTGTTTGTTTTTTTGTAGTCTCTTATGATCTATATAATAATCACGTTTTTATATATATATATATATATTTATATTTAAATTTATATTTATATTTATCTTTATAAACACAGAGCCATGACTTTTGCAAGAAAATAAAAAATAATCAAATGACAATAATATCCAAGCTCTTTCGCTCAATTATTTATACACAGATACTTTCTGTGTTATTATTTTTTTTCATATACAAAATCTTCGTCATGCAATAATAAGCCTCTTTTTGTTCCTCTAAATCTATAGAAACAACTGTTCCATAGCACGCTGACCTGTACTGTTTCTTTTTTATTATTATTTACTCTAAACAAAGCGCAATGTGATTAAATTTTTTTCTTTTTTTTTTTTAAATTTGACAAAAGAATTAATTAAAGAGTATAATCTTTATATTGATGCATATGATTATGTCTTTCGCTCGTTAGGATACGTTTGTAGGAATATATAAGAAAAAAAGTAAGCAACAAAAGTCATTAAAATAACAAAGCTGTCGTGTTGAAGCTGATGTAAGATTTTTTTTTTTTTAATTTTTCTTTCATTTGTTTACTTACATTCTACAAAAATTAAAACAGGATGCATATTTATAAATACTATAAAACGAAAATAACGATTAAAAATTGGGGTGTATCCCAGTTGCGGCTCGGAGATAATCCGCGCTCAGAGTTGCGGCTGGGCCAGGATCCCTCAGCCTCGTTCCGAGTTGCAGCCGCGGATGAAGCTTAGGGCCCCCGGACGCAACTCGGGGATTTTTCGGCCGGGCCGCAACTCGGGTTCAGCCAAAAATTGTATAGACCTCAAAGCTACTTTTATGTATGAAATTTTCGTGTTTGCGTGCGCTTAAGCTCACGTGAAACACCATATATATATTTTTTTTTTTTCACAGTCACGGAAACATCCGAAACTTTTATTAGATGTTGAAGAGAGTTAAAGAGCATTGATTACTATTTTCCATTCTCCATATAATTTGTTTCTTTTTATCCTGTATACTGAATTAATAATCATAAAGAAGAAAATTTTTCTTTCTTTCCATATATCGGCGTTACAATAATTTTTATCTTTTGTTCCTCGAATATGATTTTTCTCTCGATTAATGCATATCTATAACATTCGTTAAAAGCTACTTCTTCCGTTTTTTTTTCTCTTTATTTAATATATTAAATAAGTCATCCCAGGTGAGCGCCGTTCCTTAAAATATATGGCAGTCATTAAAACCCAAGTATATCGCGCGTATTGAAGAAAGTAATAAAATTATATAATTATGAAAAAATGAATAATATATGTATAATATATTTTTTAATGACAGACTTTAATATTTTTGTTTTTTTTCTTTTTTTTTTTCGCTTTTAGTAAACAACTGAGATGATATATAATTGTGCGTAGTTTTGGAATAATCAAACAGATAATTTTTTAATTTTTCTCTATCAATTTGTCAAAAAATGATTTTTTTATATGAGTAATAATAATAATACCCGCCGGCCAATTTCAATCACTTACATACATACTAATTGAAACTACACTGGTAAACTTTCAAACCGGAAATACCAGTAGTCAAACCTATCATTATATCAACTGGCGTAAATGATACTGTTTCACGAAACATTCATAAATAAAACAAAAATATTAATTACGCTAACCTGGGATATTTGAATGTTACACCGTTGGTTTCCTCCTTTTCGTAATTTATCTTCGCAGTATTGCTGACGATTAGAGACACTTTAGAACACCAGATACTACCCCTCATTGCTTCACAAAACCTCAAAACATTTTTTTCTTGGTCTTGTCCATGTCGTTGTACACGTTCCTCTGATTGATATACGAAATCATTATCTTCACGTTCTTTTACTTTCACTTGTCCATTTTCAATGTCCTCTAGTCCTTGTATGTCATCGTCATCCCTCAATGTAAACTATTATTCATCAACGCAGAAAATCATTCAAGCGTATTTTTGAATTTGTCATCGATTTCTTTTGCATTTAACTGAAAATAAAACAAAACAACAATATATTACTCAATAAAATAAACAATTAAATTGTATTCATATAGGCTAAAGCATTTTGCTAAAGGCATGGGTAATTTTTACTCGAATTCCTGCAATAAACTACTAAAATAAAAAAAAAAAAAAAATAGATTATAATTGCACTTAATTATAAAAATCGTGAAAGATGATGACGATGATCATGATGATGATACTTGAAACAAGCGAAAGCATTAATGAAATTCTGCGTTTCATAATCTAAATAATGATGCATTAATTATCTATCAACCGAATTATAATTAACTGAAAATAAATACAGAGCATCATTGATTTTTTAACATAATATCAAGCACCTAAAGCCAAAAATTAACACGAGATTCATATGCATCTGAATGTTTCATACAATAAAAAAAATATAAATATACAAATTTATATTGTATAAATATACAGAATTAACGCATGTATGAAACACCTAAATGCCCGACGTTTCTCCACACATTTTGGAAAATCTTTTACATCATTCCGCATTCACAATTGGAAGAACATTCCTCTCGCATCATCAGAAACTAAATAATTCAACGGAGGGGGGATAAAGAAAAAAATATATATATTGAAAAAATTATAAAAATAAATAAATAAAAATGACAGTGGGCTTGTAATAACGTGCAAATATTTTTACGACGTTTATCAACTATAATGCTGTGCGACTCACCGCATAAAAATGTTGTTCCAATTGTGTACTGTTTTTTTCTTATGTTCATGGTATTCGCTTTCTACTTTTTGGCTTTTCTAAAAATATGATAAATGCAATATGATCGAAATGCGGATGCTGTATGATGGCTCCTATCATCGATGAGAGGCAAAAAAGAGAAAAAAAAAAGGTTTTTAAACTAATAAAACTAATATTTCTTTCCTAACTTTCTTCAGATAATTCATTCAAACAATTATAAAATCAGTTTAACGCCCGAAATGTATGTATATGACGCGTATTAATGAAAATATGATTATGATAGACGCAGTGATTGATAAACTCAAAGCAGAAAATGGCATATTCAAAACAATTATCAATAATTGAGTAAAAAAAAAACAACATATTTCAAGCATAAACAAGTGAAATTAATTACTTTTTCTTCAGAGTAAAGAAGCTACGTCGCTTTGTCTCTCCCTGCGTTGGCGCTGGTAAAGTGTGTGCTCTGGAGGTGCTGGCCGATGCACCCTGAGCAGCCTGATTCAGCACAGAAACCCATTCATTCATCTCACCGTCGTCTTTGGCCTGGAACAAAACTTCTGCTCCACTCTGCGACCTAAAAAACAAACAAACAAACAAACAAACAATTTATTAATAAAAACTATCTATTTAATAACTAATGGCAGACTAAAATTGATACTTGCTTGACTCGGAAGACGTGTTTCTTCTTGGTGTAATCATTAGCAACGCTGATTGATGCTCCTCGAAGATCTAATGAAGGTTCTCCCTTGCAAAGCTGATCAGGTGTTGTCTTGTACGCCTTTTGATCTTTGTATGGAACTAAATTTTGTCCACGAACCACCATATAAAATTTATCCCATGATCGATTGGTCGCCTTCTTTGTCGTACTCTCCCATTCGTGTTTTCTCACCAGCAATCCCTCGAATTCATCATCACTTGGGCTTCTTTGCTCTGCAGATAATAGGTTTTCACATTGAATCAGCTTGTTAACGATAAATCAATGAACCTAATGAGATTCTATCTAACATGGTACAAGTACAAACTATCCAAGGATCAATACTACCATTAAACTTGACAGATTTAACATTTTATCTAATTTATAAAGAAATTTTATTAGTTGAATATATTTTTCGATGATGTGGATCGTCAATCTGCCGTAGAATCTGAAATCTATATTAATTGTTAAACTAAAATCAATTAACATTTACAATTCTGATGCATTGCTTCATTCTTGTCATGCTCAAAATGCAAAGCAAATACTCATTAACGTAATAAATCGTTGAATAATTTAATTATATACTGCAGGCATATTTAGTGTGTGTATAAAAAAAGCAATTTATGTCGTTATAAATTTTTTTTTCAGTGCATTACGCTTAAAATAAGCTTACCATGGAAGCTGTGTTCATCATCACTCACACCGCTACGGTCTAAGCTCGGTGACTTTGGTGTTTTCTTCCAGCGGAAGCTTCGGAATGGTGATTTGCTGCGGCTCCGCTCCTTACGTTTCAATGTACCAGACTCAGAGCTGCTTCCAAAGCCTTTTGGAGCTTATCATGATAGATAACACATTCAAATTCAATTAACTACTTACTTACAATGCATTTTTAATTTTTCAAATTTGTTTCATTTGTTTTTTCTGGTATTATTGCCGCTCCCAGTCAAGAGTTGTGCGATAGTCTACAAAGGAGTTTTCAGCCTCCTAGGACTTAGTTATATATCAAATATATTTATGTGCAACATGCTCATGCAATAAATTAATAAACTAACAGTCTTGACTTGTATACGACAGAGCAATTAATCAAATAATTCAAAATTCTTTTTCTACCATGCAAGAAAATTGATGGATATTATTTATTTTATTTCATTTTTTTTTTTCGTAATTATTTCAATTATTATCCGAACGTGCACTTACTTGTTGGAGTTGGTGGGACAGAAGTTCGAGATTTTGAGGTTGTTGGTGTAATGGAAGTTGACGCCATTGCAGGAGTAGGAAGTCGTTGGGGCCTCTGAACATGCACTATGCCACACCGATACAAAATCATGCATAGTATAAAACAAATCGAACTTTGCCATTGCAGGAGTAGGAAGTCGTTGGGGCCTCTGAACATGCACTATGCCACACCGATACAAAATCATGCATAGTATAAAACAAATCGAACTTTGTATTATTTAAATATCAATTATTAATAGTTACTATTAAGAGAAAGATAAATTATTTAATATTACGTAATTGTTTTCAACAATAAATTACTACTCTTATTTTTAAGAATCAATCACTATAGTAAATATTGCGTTACTTGTAATTGTTTTCAACAATAAATTACTACTCTTATTTTTAAGAATCAATCACTATAGTAAATATTGCGTTACTAGTACGAAAAGGATGTATAAACGGGTCGTAATGACTACTTTTACATTTTTTAAGATAAATCAGTTTTAAAATTGTGTTTTACAATGATTTATCGAAGAGAAAAAAATTTTTTTTTTTTCAAATTTTGGAAGGTATAAACCCTTTGCAAATCTCGCTGTTTTTATGATTTTTTCAGTTTTTTGTCAATAACTCGGTAAATAAACAAAATAACGAAAAATATCTTGACAGTTGAATAATCAAGAATTAAATTTCCGACAAAAAATGTAGAATAAATTTTTTCAAAATTTTGCCTTATTTTCGAGATATTTTGAAAAATCAAAATTTCAAAAAAACTAAAATATCTCAAAAATTTTGAAAAATACAAAAAAATTTATTTAACAGTTTTTGTAGGAAATTGAATGACAAATAATTTACTTTATATAACATTTTTCATTATCTCGCTTATTTACCGAGTTATTAGCAAAAAATGAAAAAAATTACGAAAACTGCGAGATTTCCAAGGGATACCACTTTCAAAATTCTGACCAACAAAAAAATTTTTTTTATTTCAATCAAGCATCTCAAATCTCATTCTAATACTTAATTGTTGTTAATTTTAAGATTTTTTTTTATTATACAGCCCTTTAACATATTATAATAACGTGATATCATTTAATAATGAGGCGAATTGAAATTAGTAAAAATATAAGCTAAAAGAATATTAACTGGAGAAATGACGTGCTAGCTTACCTGTATCTACAAGCAATCTCTTGCAAAACAAATTTTCATGGAAATTACCTAAACTACTATATAAAATACATGCAACACTAATTAACGCTAATTCTACTCATGCATCATATTAAATTTCTATTTTAGCACATCAACATTGACGTAACTCGAAGCTATTATATTAACTGAAATTGTTGAACTGATTACTGCGCCGCCACCTGTCAATAAATTGTGTGTGCAACTAAAGCACAGTGTGCAAACAAAATTATGGTGCTATGAAAAACAGTTATTTTTATATAAATAATTAAACAGTAAGTATTAAACTATAAACTATGATCAGATAGTCAGGGGATGATACAGTGTTGCAATCAAGTTAATTGCCTAAATATAAAACAGCCTAAACGTATACTCTATCAAAATTTTAAATCATTTAAAAAAAATTCTCGTTTTTTTTACACTCTAATAATTTTTTTTGATAATTCTACCGAACACTCACCTTCCTTGGGTTTTTCTTGGGATGGCGGTGTTCGTATAGAAGAAGCCTTGCGCAATGCCACTGCAGTTTGTGCATTCCGTGCCGCATTTAAAAATGGGTGCATTTAGGAAATATTTTTGGATTAGTTGGAATATAATTAGGATGTGAAATGTTGTGATTTGGAATTTAAGGATGTGGCCAAAAACAAACGTGCTGTTAGCAAATTTCATGCTTCACCATTTCACCATTTTTTTTTTTTGTTTATGGTAAAGATAATAAATTATCCCCTCAAAATGTAAAAAGTTATTTGCAAAAATTAATTCTAGAAATATACCCTTTTTTAAAATTCTCAATAAATTGATCGTTATTAAATATTTTACTGATTTCCCGAAATTGTATTTTGAATATAGAAATTTTTTATGAAATTTGGGTTAATATTTATTATTATTATTATTTTATTTAAAGTTGACTTACCGTGGTCATCATCCGCTGCGCGATCTGCACTAGCTGCTCCATCGGTTTCAGCTCTGAATCAAAAGAATTTTTTTTATTTATCCAGTGATGAGATAAATATAATAGTTTATTATTTTCCACTTACCGTTCACTTGTTGGTTCATCAGGACTAGTTACTGGTGTTGCTTTAGCCAATCGTGCTGCTTCAGCCGCCGCGGCTTCCTCTTTTTTACGTCGCTCCTCCTCTTCACGTTCTTGCTCTCGCCTCTTTAATTCTTTCAGCTCAAACTACAAGATCGAAAAATAATACATTTTTTTAAAAAAACTAAAAATAATTTTCCATCCAAACAATACTAACAATCTACAGCTTTTTCTACAAAGCCTGTGTGCCCTACTCACCCTTGAATTGCGTGCGTTGATAATTTGTTAATTAGGAACAAAAGTGGAAGGAAAAGGGGGAAAAAATTGAATTTAACAGTTTAATTTAAATCTAATAGAACAAAAAAATACCCGAAAAAATCTAAATTTCAAGTTAAAAAATAAAATTTAATTATAAATTGAAGTATTAAAAATAATTCTAATCAATTTAAAACCCATCTAATTTTTTAAACATAGGATTTTCATATTCACAAATTTTATTTTTAGGCGATGGAATATTATCCACAAAAACCGAATCACAGTCATTAATTAAAGATGGACTAATCGAATTCATACTTGACCTCGTTGAATTATTTTTATTCCAACTCGAGTCCCACAAAAATGACTTGGGTCTCATTATACTTTTATTGCCGATAAATCCATCCAACGATTGCATTTTATAATTAATCTTTGTCCCCGTTGATGTAGATTTACGTCGATGAACATATGAACTCTCACTACTATTTCTAACTGGTGTATAAAAACGATCTGACATCAGTACAATATCTCTAACAGTGTCACCAAGTGAACGAGTTCGTTTTTTTTCTACATTCATAAAAATTTTAATATGTGTAGGCGGAGGATATTGAGGAGTAAAGATGATACTGTGTTCGAGCTCCAATACTGGCATGCCCAATGAGAAGTCACTACCATGCACCATCTCAGACTAAGGATAACCCAAGAATAATGCCAGAACAAACACAAACATTAGCACCAAGTATATCGCGTTGTTAAAGCCAAAAGAAAAGCATCTAATTTTCATACTTATGGCTTTAGCAATGCGATTGTATGTATGAAAAAAATTAAAAGTATTAAAAAGCATCGAATTTGATTATGACATTGAGATTTCATCAAAGGATAATTATGTACCACTAGTTATAAATTAATTTAGCCATGAAATAAACATTTAATCATGCATTAAGTGAGTAAATGAACTAATTATATACCGTAGTTAAGCGTTCCAAGGCACTGAACCTCTCCTCTTGAGCGGCTGCTGACTTTTCGAATGCTTCGTGTTTCTTAATCAGATTTTCAACTTCGTCAATGGTGTGCTGTAAAATACCAAATAAATAATGGAATTTTTTATCGATATTCATTCAACTGAATATAGAGAGCTAATAATATCTTACTCCAAGCTCTTGACTCATTAAATAAGGCTCCTGAGCAATTAACCATGCTTCAGCCACCGCGGCATCTCTTGCAAACTGATAAACCTCCAAAATAAGCTGTAAATTTTCCCAACGTTCTTCCCATCGATGTAACAGTGCATTTCTGTGATCAGTAAGTGCAGACAATTTTTCTTTTATTTGAACGCTTGCGTAGTGATTTCTTGTGAGTAAATCTTTGCCAAGATTAATGCAAGCCAATAAATTATCCTCTCTTGTATCAATTTCTGCCTTTAAGCTCTGATGATTATTCATTAAAAGCTCAACTCCAGAAACATCTCTGGGTTTTTCCGAGGTATTCATCTGCCTGACAACATCATCCATCCAAATCATCAGGGTTCTGACCATATTGAAGAATCGGAATAAGTCACCGGTGTCTTCTAGTTTCTCCTTTCTGCCCTCACAGAGTGCCTGAAGGTTATTCCAGGCTGCGACAACTTCGGCTTCACGATTGGTAATCTCATTGGCCTTGTCGCCGGCATAGCTTGCCTGCAATTTTGCCGATTCGTCCTGAATTTGTGTCACTTGATTCTGAAGAGTTGACAGATCTTGAATGAAATTAGCGTGTTTTCGCTGAAGCGCAGAAACTGAACCAGCATCACGTCCAAGCTCGTCAGACATGGCGTTCTGCTTCTCTAGAATTCTGCCAAGCACATCCTTGCAGTCATGGAAGAACTTGTGGAGTTCACGACTGGCTGCCAACATTTGTGTACGTGTCTCAATGAGCTCAAGAAGATCCTGCCAGACTTCGTTCAAACCGTCCTTCCACTCGGCGATGGTTGCGGCATCGGAGTGACCCGTGGCAATGAGAGAATCCGCAATTTCATTGACCGTCAAAACCCTCTCAGTTCCGATGGTTTCAGTGTCTCTGGCAAACTCCTTAAACCTCTCCCAAAGCAGAGTGACATGATCATAGTCAGTGCCAAGCTCTTGGCTTCCTGCAACCAGCTCACGCTCTGCAATCCATTGTTCAAGATCGTCAACTTCACGGTTGAGCATAAATAGTTGCAGTGCCTCGTCTAGTTTGGCTCGTCGTTCACCAGCGAGATCTTTGAGACCGGCATAAAGCTTGTCGACCTGAGATTGTTTCACGGCAATTTGATCGGCCAATGGATGCTTGTCATTTATCAACTGTCTGGCAGTTTCACCAAGTTGACGGATAGTTTCTGCATAGTCCTCTACTGCGTGCTCTTGTGATTCATGTTTCTTCATCAAATTCTGTGCAGAAATCTCATCCTTACCGCGATCATCTACCATCATGTAGAGTTCCTGCTCGCTCATCCACGATTCCGCCTCTGTCGAGTCAAAGAAGTACTGTTGGGCCTTTTCATTCTGCAATAGATGATTATTTCGGTCAGCCACGGCTTCATTGAGCTCACGCCATTTTTCATTTAACTCGGAAATAAGTCTCTGGAACTCGGATGTAGCTTCGTGACCCTCGTCAATTAATTTTTGTCCATTCGAACAAACGGAATTAATTCTCGGTTCGTGATTCTCAATCTCCGTTCGTAGAGATTGATTTTTCTTTTTAAGCATGTGAACATTGAAGAGTGAATTTCCATACTCGGTGCTGGTGGCTTGAGGCATCTTTTCTGCGATCCAGAGCTTCTCATCTTCGATATCTCGACGGAATTGGAAGGCTTCCTTTTTCTTTTCCAGCTGACGCTGACGATCAATCAATGGCTCCTTGAGCTGGGCAAATCGTTGGGCAACCTTCTCCTTTTTACACTTGATTTCCTCCATTTTATCGTCTGGCACCGTACGCTGCAAATGTTCTGCCTGTTTATCAAGCTCTGTAACTTGACGTGCCTTTACTGCCATTTGAGTCTCAATCATTTGCTGTTTCTGCATGAGAATATTCACTGAGGCCAAGTCGGATCCCGTATCAGTGCTCTCAATCTGTTTTTCAAGCTCATTCATCCACGAATCAATGTCATCGCAAGTCTGATGAATGAGTACCTCACGATTAGCATCAAATAGACGCTCACCCTTGTCATGCGTGGTTGTCTTGAGATCCTCAAACTGATCGGCCAATTCTTTCACTTTAGGGCTGATAATTTCTTCAAGTTCGGGCTTTTGTTGCATCAAATCATCGGCCGCACGCTGCAATTGATCTAGACGATCCTTATTGCTGGCAATTTCTGCCTCAAAGGCCTGATGACGTGTCCACTTGCTGTGCACAGTCTTGGCACTTCGATAAGTCTCGTCCTGAGCTGTGATGTGCTTTTCCTGAACCCACTCGCCAAGTTCTTCACAGTCCTGCAGGAACATTTGAAGCTGCAACTGGTCTTTAAGCTTCTCCATCAACTGATTGGCCTTTTCTCGATTAACATTACGACGATCACTGATGTTGTCCGCCTTCTTTCGGACCTTATCCGACGCAAAATGACCCTCGTCAACCAGTCGAGCAGCAAACTGCACTACAGAGTTGATTTTCTCATCGTTTGCGTCCATAGTTGTCATGAATGCTTCGTGACGCTTTATCAAATTTTCCGCCTGCTCAAAGTTCGTTGGAGTCTCATCTTTGGCGAGAATATGCTCCTGCTGAGACAGTAAAACTTCAGCCTGTCGTGCATCACGATCAAATACCTGCAAATTCAACGAATTTGACAGCAAATTCTGACGATTTGCCCACATTTGATGAAGCTCCTCCCAGCCAATTTTCAGGGCATTCAATCGCTCTCGTAAGAACATATACTGCGTGTCACCGTCGCCCGCCTCGTTGGTCAATCTCTCACCGTACTCCATCATCTTTGTGTAGTCATCAATGTAATTGTCAATTTCTTCCTTGATATTTTGATGTTGTGTAAGAAGTTTTTCTGCATCAGATAGACTAGTTGGAGTATCCTCACTGGCAACGTCAGTCTGCGTCTTGGTTAACCATGCCTGGAAGTGATCCAGATCGCGCAAGAATCTGTGAAGATCACCGGCCTCCTCCAATTTGGCGTCACGTTCCTTTAGCATTTGCGTCAGTTGTTCCCAAATGACATGAATTTGCGCGATTCTTTCGCGAATAAGTTCAGCCTCCTCTGGATGATCTTGCTCAATTGATTGAGCCTCCTTTTCCAGGGCATCCAGCTTGGCTTGAATAGCGGCAAGATCACGCTCCATTCCACTGAGACGTCGCTGCAGTGTCATTACACCAGTAAGATCCATTTCCAAACTGTCAGTTTGTTGCAAAATTCTCTTTTTATCTTCGATCCAAGACACAGTTTCACGACACTCAATATGGAATGTTTGTACTCCATGAGCCGAGTTCAAAGCTTCACGTTTACCTTCAGCCTTTTCACGAAGCTCGGCCCACTTTTGATTCAATGCATTTTGCTTTTGAACAATTTCCTCGGAATTGGGATGCTCAACATGAAGAAGTTGTCTAGCCAATTGATTAACCACTGCTACACGCGATGCATTAGCATTCATTTCCTTCTCAAAACCGTCATATCTGTGCTTCATAATTTCAACATCTTCGATATCCTTGGCCGGAACCATTGTGTCAAGCATTCGATTTTTCTCGCCAATCCACTGCTCAACGCCGTCAGACTCACTGAAGAGCTTGTACAATGACAATGCATCTAGGAGCCGCTGTTTCCTCAATTTTGCAAGCTCCAGTAGCTCCTTGTAACGAGAATCGATAGACGCGAGCCTCTCAAGAACCTCTGGAGATTTTGCATCTTGTTCACCAAGGAGTGAAACTTGCTGATGAAGTTGTTCTATTGTTGTTGCATAATTCTTCAATTCATCTGTGACGTCTTTGTGTTTTTTCAACAGCGATTGCACATTTGCTTCATCTCGTCCCACGTCCTCAGACGACACAAGTCGGAGAGTATCCAACATCCATATATCGATGTCATCGGCATCGGCAAAAAGTTGATGATAATCCACGGCTTCTTCAAGACGCTTGCGTCTAAATGCTGATAAATCCAACAAATGATTCCACATGGATAAGATTTCTTGAAGTCTCTCTTGAATTCTATCTGATCCAAAGTGTTGCTGACGAACTAATTCGTCGCCAACTGCAGCTACAGACATGAGCTGGCCTTCGTGAGACTGGATTTCATTCTCTAGTGCCTTATGTTTTGACAACAGAAGATTAATGGTTGTAAGATCATGACCAATATCGCCAGTTGATACAATTTGCTCTTTTTCCTTGATCCAATTCTCCTCGTCGGCCATGTCCCAGTAAAATTGCCAGAGTTTCTTCGACTCTTCGAGACGTGCTCGACGCTCCACAGCCAAACGAACGAGCTCCGAGTAAGCATCTTCAAGCTGCTGAACACGCTCAACAATAATTGACGGATCACACGGACGATATCCCTCACCTTGCTCCAAAAATCGTTGACTCTGCTGCACCACAGCTTTTACCCGTTCACCCAAAACATTTATATCAGCTTCAACGAGTGAATGCTTCTGCAAAAGATCCTCCACGCCCATCAAGTGCTTGCCATAGTCGTCTGTCAACAGTCGCTGCTTCAATTCCTCCATACTGTCGAGAATATACAACATCTCCTGGAAGTTTTGCTGCAACTGAAGTGACAGTTCAAGTCTCATACGTCGGGCACGCAGTAATTCCAACAGGTAATTCCACAATCGTAAAACATTAACTTTACGCTCATTGATTTTAAGAATATCGTGATAATTTTCAGCGTCAAGCTCTTGTGAAACTGCCATCACAGCTTGTACACGTTCTTCATAAGCAAAGATATCGGTTTCAATAGCTTCGTGCTTCTTAGCAGCTGCCTCAACTGCCGCCAAATCAAAACCAAAGTTATCCTGTGACACAAGTCGTTGATTTTCTGATAACCACGTTTCTCTCATACTTGCCTTTCTGTTAAATCTAGCAGCAAGTTGCTCCAGTTTTTCTTGTCGAATGAGCTCCTCACGAAGTGCAAGTTCTCTCTCATGCTCAGCTTTCTCTAATCTCTCCCATGCCTTATTAATATCTGATATCATTTTTCCTTCTTTAGGTGTATATGGTTTTTGATTATTTGCACGCATTTTCGATTGTAGTGTAAATAATAATACTTCAAGATTACCTTTTTCAACAAATTTAGGTGGTTTTTCAATTGTACGATAATTTGAAAATTGCGACAATTGTGATTGAACACCAACCAATGAATTGGCAAATCTACGATCGCCTAGAGCCTCAATAGTGCCCTCAATCCACTGCAACAAATCACTTGTCATGCTTTCGTACTCGTGAATCATTCGATCATTCTCCATGGCAATGCCCACGACCTTGCCAATTCGTTTACCGTGAACAGTCTCTTGCTTCATCTTTGAGAAGTAATGATAGTACGTTACAACATAGGTAATTATTGATTTTTCATCGGGATGATCGACAAATATATCTTCAGCGTCGAGAAGCTTCGTCAAGCCGAGTTTATCTTCAGCAACATTAAACGCATTGTTTAAATTGTAAATAGCATTGGACTTGGATAATTTATCGAATTGAATGAGGTCTGATCTGTGCTTGTGAATGATTGCATTGAATGCAAGACCATCTCGCCAAGATGTTGTAAAGTTTCTCACATTGACATTGTGATAGCCGGCAGTCTTCATTTGACACCATAAAAGCAATGCATCCTTGGCTGATTTTGTCTCTTGATTATCGGTTTCTTCTATTGTAATATCTTGAATTTGGAAGCGAAGAATAATTGTCCAAATGAGACCAAGAGTTAGACGAGGATTGCCATCTACAATATCATGTGATCCCATGTTTTCTAAATGTACACGCTGTTCTCGCAAAAATTGTAGAGCTTTATCTACATTTTCCAAGCAATGAATTCGCATTTTTCCTTTTGTCGGACGGGGCAATCTCTCACCCGACAGTATTTCCAAAAGTTTTATCAGCATTTTTCCATCACGAAGATCTACATATAAATCTCCAATTCGACTTGAACACCGGACTAAGTGAGAATTCACCCATTTTTGAAAGGTTTTCTTCTGCACTGACTCACGTTCACCTGGAAATTAATAGAAAAAATAAATAAATAATCAAACAATTGAAATTATTGACAATATTTTTAACATAATACCTCTCAAATCAACTACAACTTTATCGTAATAACTTTCAAGAGATTCACTAATAGATACACGTCGATTCATTGTTTTTTTTTTCACGATTCTACTCGACAAAAGGGACAATATCTATGCTAGACGAGTTTTACAAGATTTCTAAAGTACTTCTAAATAAAATCTTAATACAAACTCGCGTGATTAAAGGAAGCGATAAAAAATATCAGTATAAAAGAGGATGTGGTTTTTTTTTTATATTTTCCGCAAATGCCAAACGGTCTTACCAGCAAGAGCCTTGATTCTTGAACGTTCAAACAGTCGTGAACTCGAGTTTCCTCCATCGTATTCGTACTCATCGACAATCTCCTGTTGTAGCGTCGGGTCCCACCCTGTACGCACTACCGAGATGTCGGTCGTCATTTTTTTAATTGGACCAACAGCTCAATCGTTATCAACCCCGTGTGACGGGCGTTCCTGAAACACATAAATATCACGGTAATTATTATTTATATCTACAACTAAACGAAATGAAAAAAACACCTCTTATATAACAAGATAATTATTGTTTTTTTCTGTAGATAAATTAGTCACACGGTTATTTTCAGATACCGGTCATTCCGACAAGCTTATCTTAAAAAAATTCGCCGGCAAGTGACGCAAGCGCAGCGCCAACACCAGCTGAAGGAAGACGAATAATTGCCGTTGGAACTGCGGGCGACCTGAACTATGCGTGGGTACTCCAGCGTGGTGCTGTGTTGCTCTCCCTGCGAGCATCTCATCATAATCGTGATCGTATGCGAGATTACGTCACTCGTATGATATCACGAGCGCGAAATACACTATACACACAACAACAACTGCCTTCAACCGTTGCTGATAATATAAAATGCTTTGTATATAGGTGTGCCGTTATACTCTGAGAAAGATAATTGAACAGACTCAATGTATAAGTACTGTGTACACCCCAAACTTTTTCAAAAAAATCTCCTAAATTTTAAAACTACACAAAATAATTTTTTAATTTACTTTTATGAAAAAAAAAAAAATTTTTTTTTCATGCCAACAGATCGAATATATCATTACCAAAGTCATTTTGAGCTCATGAATGAACGTTTTGTATTCTTCTGACTGCGTGCATCCCGAGTTGTGTCTACAAAATGCTACCAAGTTGGTACTTCAAGGAAAACCACGAGACTTTCCTCTTTACAAAGATGGAGTGAAACTCAAAAGTAACCTGAGGGCATAAATGATCTCAAATCCATCATTTAATATATATTAGTCAAGAGAAATGCATGAAATTCAATGCGACAACTCCGAGTAAATGTTTACAATCAATCGGGGTCATGGAAAAAAAAAACGAAGTTTACTCGGTGAAAATATCAGCCAGGGTAGCTATAAAACTTCTTCACTCGCCTCCTCGTCGCTTTGGGTTACGCATTAATGATCCACACCCATAGGCTTGCTGGTCGTTTATTCAGCCTATCAACAAAACACAAGACCTCGAGGCCAATCGACATCATTAAACTCGATAGCAAACTTTAGCCATCAGCAACATTTGAAAAAAAAAAAAACCTGAACAACAAACATCCGACAATTGTCAAGCAATCTACTACTTAATCTAATTATCTATAATAGATTTAATTAAAAGGCAAGATAAATCAAGTGAAATTGACGAGAATTATCAACCGTAAATTGCCTACTGATTTAATAAGTAATTAGATGAGCGCTGTGACACTAAAATTTATAGTTTCACTCGATAATAACAGTACTCAAGATGGAAAAAGAAGAAAATAGTCATAATGAACTGCTTATTTAAGTCTGCTAGGTACTTTAGCATGAATTCAGCACAATTACGCAAGTGGCGTCACAGTTAAATGTTAAAAGAGGTTCGTAGCATTGATGACGGGGCACCGTTGTTTGTCGGCGTGCATTCATGACCAATACATTGCAGTCAGGACAAGATAGCAGTCGGTCAGTCGACTCGAAGGCACGTCCGGAGGGCGTAACACAATGAATCACGATGTGAATGGCACCGTAATCGTGGAAGGTTAAGTTTACTAACTGTCTTGCGTCGCGTCCACGAAGAAATTAGGTACACTCGCATCTACTTTCGTACATGCAAGCATATAATGGTTCATGACTCTGAAGCCCACCCAAGACTACATCTCATTATATCTTGTTATTATGCAGTCTTGTATATTTTTGTTCCGGGTAAAAAAAAGTAACTCTTGGATATGCGACTGTTTGACCTGGAAAAAAATTCTAGTATTAAACGACAGGTAAAAATCTAATGAAAATAAAGAGGAAATGATATATTTTATGTCGTCTCCTTCTTTGCAGTACGTGCTAAGGTGAGACGAGACGACTAAATACACGTATATACACTCACATTCAGCCTGGCTATTGATTTTCCGATGCAGTCAACGCGGCGCCGCTTATCCACGTCCTCACCACTACCTTATACTCTTTCAAAGCTCACTTCTCCCTGTCACATCATCCATATAATACACAGAGAGCCTACACCTGACTGTCTTACTTCCTTCCGCTGCCCGCCCTAATGACATAACAGAGCGCGACAGGTTGGCTACTATGATGCACTCTCAAGCAGCACGACAATGAAAAGTGTAGATCATGAGCTTGAGTAATATCCGTTCGTGTCATCAACCGCGCGCGCCTTCAGATTGAGATACTTTCTCGCTCTCAATGATGATGGTTCCACCAGCTCGCGCTCTAACTTGAGAGTAAAGGTCAGGCTCAAGTACTCTCAAGTCTTTCTTCATGGCTGTTCTGCCGACGCCCTCGACAAATTTCATTTCTGATGTGACCTAAACTCAGCCGGGGAAAAAAAAAATTAATTGACAACTTTAAAGACATTGTCTTTGGTATTTCTCGTACAATAATTCCAGACAATAGACGTTTGTTCTTGACTTTCGAGCTAATGCCTCTCGGTATTCGCGCTGAAACAAAAAAACTCGTGGTGAAACACAACCAACAGCTCTTGAAAGTTACAACAGTGCTTTTAACTTGCCACGTGAATATACGTCACGTCCGCATTTACGTTAATTTACGCTCGGATGATCTACCGGCCAGTTTGTCATTTACTTCGTGTGTGCCATATTACCTTCAACATCAGCGACATTGTTCATTAAAAAATTTCTATCTTGATATCCAAATTCTCCCTCGCTATTCTACATTAATGTTTATTAAATGTACAAATTTAGAATAGATTCCGAGGGTGACAAGTGTAAGAAAAAAACTGGGACGCTGTCTAATACCTGTAAAAAAAAAAACTGTGATAAACAAAGCTTGAGAAAGGCGTCATCTTTTTTTAAAAATATAAAATCAACAAAACTATAAATAGCCATGGAGAAAGGCGCGAAAGATTTAGACAATTGGGCTTTCATAGCACATGGGCGTTCTAAATTTAAAGCTCTCTAAGCACACACTACTCATCGCATCATATACTGAGAATGAAAACTTTCTTGGAATATGATCTACTCAATAAATAAGTGACTGACAACTTACTTTCTCACAATAAGTAATAATATCTTTGGACAAATTTACAAAAATATCCAATAGTATTATCTATACTTATCGATAAACTCTGTTTAATCACATATAGTTATCGTAACAGTTATCTTTCTCGTATACATTTATGTGATATAATAAAAAGATTATGAAATTTTATGGAATATAGAATTGCAACATAGAAAAAATATAAATCTCTCTAGAGAGATTTATTCAGAGAAAACATATAATCTTTCAAAAAATTGAGTGAAATAAAATATATTCAATCAAAGGTAGAATTTCCAACAGCAATATTACTTTACTTACAAAAATTCAAGGTCCTCTGAATGGCGCAATATGCACAGAAAAATTCAAACAAACACCTAGAATTGATAAGAATGTGTGTAATTGTATTCTGCAACAGGCAGTTGTCGACAAAAAGGTGACACTGTCGTTGATCAGTGAATAATTTATGCATTGCAATCCAAAGATGGCGATACGACGGTTTATCTAACAGTAAACATGCTTCAAAAGCGTCTAAAACCTCTGATACAATGAATAAAATCCACGAAAATATTTCACGAAATTAAATTCATGATGTTTATAATTTACTGGTAGATGTACTCAGTTTAATTAATACACACTACCTCAGAAATGAAGTCACGGACAATAATAACTCATTATCTCACTGGCATGATACAATGTGCACTTTAAACATATCACAAGTTCAGCCAAATTAGTCTCTTAACGTATTCGTGGAAGTCTAAAAGTATCTGTTTTTCATTGCAATCATCATATTGGTCAATAAAAATGTCAATATCACAACAGATAATTTTCTTTAGACTATATAATCTTTACACTGCACATGAGATGGATTATATGAAAGACGCTCTTTCTTTATATACAAAAAATGATAAAGATGCCCACAATGGGTTGTGACTGTAAGTACACTGTGTGTATGAATTAGGTCACCGATGGACAGGTTGTCTTGACAGGCGATTAAAACTTGCCAAGAAAAATTTTTATCCCAACACACCAAAGGCTATTAATGATAAATAATTCCCAAGACTCATCACTTGTGCACTCTCAGCCTATTTGTCGGTAATAATTATGTAGCAAACTTTGACTATCATCATGAAACACGATGGAAGCAGACGAATCAATAGATAAAAATTGTTATCACGAATAAAAGACAGGAAGTAGTCAAGTCTAGATACTTTGGGGATGATTTAGAGATCTCGTTTAAATGTGGGTGAATGGTTTGAGGAAATATTTAAGTCAATGTAGAACATACGAGCGGTAGCTCACGCCATTTTTACATGAAACGGCTTCCTTGAACGAAGCCTTCATACTCGCGGACAGGTTATAAGATGTGAAAATCACTGAAAGTCATGACTTACCCAGTGGAAAGAACACCCCTGAAGTTTGTTTCACCCTTTCACTCGCATATAAATCGTTCACGGCAATAATCCACGTTAAAAACCACCGTAAGATCGTTTCACACACTCGGCTTTCGTTAACACCGCTGCCACTCGCACTTGCTCGTACTCGACCGGCGCGCAACTGATCAGAGGCGGACGGCGTCTCAATGCGCAGATGAAAAGTAGTTCCCTCTGATCAAAAGGCACTGCCATACCTCCTGCATTCTGTAACATCAATATTATATTAAATACAAATTCAACTACAATCAGAATAATTCACTTTGTATCCTGCTAATTTTCCAATTCATCCAAAAAATACTAACCAATTTTTTTGAGGTTATCAGGAGGCATTTATACCGGTGTTTCTAATAAAATTAAAAAATATTAATTAAAACCCTTCTCAACATTTATCCTATTAAAACATCAATTAATTACCTATATCATAGTACTCAGAGAAAAATGCAGGTTATAAAAATTTTATAAATATATTCGAGATTTTTGTCAAATAAATTGTTATGATTTAAAAAATTTTATGCCATTATTTTGAGATATAAAATGTAAATACTGTGGTTTTGTCTGATAATTAATTAATTCGAGGGCTCGGTCCCTTGACATCTCGTTCCTGCATTTTTCGTGTGTGTACACATAACATGCCGTAGCTCTTGGCGTAGGGATACAAGCTCGGTCATGACATCATCAGCTCCGTTTACACGTTTTCTGAAGCGGGCACGCCCCATCCTTCGGCATATAGTTTTTTTTATTGCTAGAGCGTTTTTTTTTTATTATTGGAATTATATATGCACTCAGCATTTGACACGAATTTTGTATAAATATTACATTAAATATATACCATCGGTCTTATATTCTATTGAAATGAAATATAGTAAATAATAATACTTTCTCATTAAATTTACACATGATTTTTAGATCTACACAAGCATAATCCAGCTATTTTCAGCAAAATCTGGAAATAAACGCGGAAAAGATATAATATACTTGAAATATTCAACTGACCTTACTCACTGTTCATTTTCATAAATTTACCTCGAGGAAATGGTAACAATAAAATCATATCACGTTTATTATCAATATATATATATATAAGTTATCGCTATATTTTAAATCCAAAAAAATCTAGATAAAATCATTTATGAGATAAATAAAATAATATTCAATTGATAAAAGAAAACAAATATAAAGTATCAAAAATAAATTGCTCGTCTTCATGATTTACGTTCTTGACACGAGTAGTGAACAATTTCACCGTTGGGATATCGGGCAAATGCGCTGAAAAAAAGAGAATTAAATCCATTTTTAATGACTATTAGGATGAACTTTATGGAATAATATACCTCTGATTGCCAAATCTCTTCTTGCACACTGGGCAAATATTAAATTCTGTCATAAGAACACTTTGAGACTCGTAATGCATTCTCTGCTCCTGTACTTGCAGATGCTCTGCATGAAGAAGACCCTTCAGGACCTGTGTTCTTCGTCGTTCATTCAATTGATTTTGTAAGCTTGCTTCAAGAAAATGTCTTATCCTTCCTATGGGAACATTATTCGGCAAAACATCTAATGCTTTGAGTGGAGGTATCTGTAAAGCATACTGTTCAAGAAGTTCTAATGCTGTTTCTAAATCCGGCTGGGCGGTCTTTTGTATTTCCGGAGTGCCTAGAGAATAATTAATAGCTTATAAAAACAAAATAATACAATTAGTAATTCTCAATGTACCTGGCATAAAAATGGCCTCAGGCTTGAGCAATTGTTGGATTAATGTCACGTAAACATCATCAGTATTATCCTGAGATTTGTCACCGTCTGTGTGCTTCAAACCTTTAAATCATTCAATATTAAATTTAATACAATAAAATTTATGACTAAACTTACTTTGGTATCTTTCATAGACATTGTTACAGTACTCAATTGCTTTTGGTACATCATTGAGAAGATTAACATAGATAGATATGGCCTGATGATGTCGTCCCAATCGACCAAGAATAATTGCACGTTCCTCATACAAACAGTCGGATGGAAATTGAACGAGAACCGTTTCAGGAGTGTAGTAAACCGATTTTTCGAGAAATTGCTGCAATTTTTGACGAACATGCTCGCCATTTTGCTTTTCTGCCGGTGTAGCCGTAGGACTCATTGCTGCCAAGCATTTTTCCTTATACTGATGCACCAAAACATTGTGAAACAATGAATTTTTATCCTCCCACACGCGGACAACATACTCCAGATATGTAATCACCAAGTCTTTGTGACAACGCAGGAGATAATCTAAAACTTTTGGTCGTGGCAGCTGTTCTACTTCCTAAAAAATAGAATAAATACAATTTACTAGTTATATTAATTGTAATTATGAAATAAACGTTACCTGAATGTCTTCCATGAATATCCTCAAGCCCTGATCTGGGTCCTGCTCCAAGACCCATCCAGAAAATTTTAATATTAAATCCATATGATCTTTTCCCAAGTGTTGAAGATACTGAATTGTTCTTTCGGTTCCTCGAAGGCTTGAATCACTTTGTCTCGACTGTTTCTCCAGCAACTCGAGGGCTTTTTTATGCTGCCCCTTTGTCTGATATAAAATTATTAATTCTGGATACTTTTGGTGCATTAAAAGTGTTTTTTCGGCCTCGGCAAGGTGACAGTGATTCAGGCGTAAAAGCGGCGCAACCAGTGCATCATTTGTCTGTAAATAACACTTTAACAGAGTTGTGTCAATAATTTTAACCAATTGTTCAGCAGCGAGGGCAGTCATTTTTTTCTCCTTATCCTTATTTTTTTCATTTTTACTGTCCTTAGAATCCGCACCAGCCATGAGATTGAGTCGCACCTCGGTGAGATAACCAATTAGAGCAAGCAAACCATTCTCCAAATCGCGGTCTTGCAGTTTAAATAGACTTGTCACCGGTTCATTTGAGTCATTTGCATTTGCAGATTGTGAAACCAGGTGAGGAAAAAGCCGAATAACCTCGTACGGATCTGTTCCCAATGCTTGAAATTGTTTCATAGCTTCTTGAAATTTTTTATTTGAAAATAAATGATGAGCGTAGAGTGTTTGAATTTTATATGTTCTTCGTGCCTTCTCATCATCCGTGGTGTCTGACAGACTTGTAAGCTTTAAGGCTAGTTGAAATTGATTTTGTTCAAGTAATTTTCGTATTTGTTGCTCGACATCCACAGAATTTACTCGCCACACTTGACTTATCGAAGCCACATATACTCTGCCTTGCTTACATCGACACAAAAGTCGAGCTTTATTCAAATCGGGTAATGTTTGAATGTGTAGAGAACCCTCAAGTGTGTAAACTTCAAGTGTATCATGAACAATGCCCAACAAATAGGGATCATCCCATGCTGTTGCTACTGGCGAATCTGACCATTTAATTGGATTGTGTTGTATCAATTCCCCAGAAGTATCCATGATAATTGACTGAGAATCTTTGCCAAGGGCAAACGAACGATTAGATAATTTTGTGATACTTGGCTTTGGTGGTTTTCCCGTTGGAAATAATTCCTTTGTTTTTCCATCCAGATAAATTAATGTGTATGATAATCCATGATATCCTACGACAATTGTCTCACCACACCATGCCAATTCTCTCGGCACATCGGACAGAGCTAATTCATTTCTTGATTCAACCCCGAGATCCTCAAATTGATTTTTCTTCCAGTAATACAGTTGAAGTTTTCGTTTTACAGCCACACACAGTCTAACAACAGTATTTTTACCGCCAGTCAAACTTTCTGCTTGCTGAACATCCAGGGCAAACAGTGTTGCTCCTTTTGTCTTGGGTAATTGACTGGTCGGCAGATTATTGACGGAATTTAAACTGTGTACGCAAATAATATCATCTGAAATATAAAGGTTTGTTAATGTAGTTGGATATGAAGGGAAATTTGATGATATACCTGTTAAAACAATGAGTATATTGTACTCGGGAACTACATCCACTTGTACTATTCGTTTCTTGCTGAAATTCTTGCTGAAACTGAGCAATTCTAGTTTACTGTAGTCGGTAGGATTAGTTGGAACATTGTAGATCAACAAGTGACCCTCTCTTGTGCCAATTAATAGAGTGTCATCTGTAATAATAGAAAAACTCAAGATTAAAAACATATTCATTGTTGACAAAGAATAATAGAGGTTATAAACATTACCGTAAGCAGCCATCGATTCAATTTGAACGCCAAGTTTGAGGACAAAACTTGATTCGTAAGCATCGTGCATTTTGCCAATGATATACAGGCCTTCACAGTAAAGAGAGTTATAGTTTTAACTAAAATTTTTAAAACACCTTTACTCTAATATAAAAATTAAGCGTCTGACAGCTGATAATCGGGTTTCTAGAGCCATCTTTCGGAAAATGGATAAAACTAAAATTGGTCAATCGATCACTTATGGGAGCAGTTGTTCTTGCAACATTATATCCATTTGTTATAATACATAAGTACATATTTATTTACACTCTATTTTCATTAGAAAAAATAATAATAACGTCTACTTTATAGCGTCATCACATATATGTTGGATATTATTTAATTTGAATATTATAAATATTGTATATTTTATATTGAAAAATTAAATAACTACATTAAATCTAAATGAAGTAAAATTTTGAGGCGTAAATAAAAACTTTTTTAAGAATATTCGTTAGACGACGACAATATACCTTCAAATTTCGATTATTTAATCATCTTTTTACTGTTCCCCTTTAATTGTTTTTACATTTGGCTTGCGCAAATGATGGTAATTTGGTAATACTCTGACCAAAAAATCTAATTGCCCAACTTGTGGCTGTAATATAAACCAGAATATCAATAAATCTATATAAATAGATTATAAAATGGAGTAAATTAATTTTTAAAAAATTCTTACGTATGGTTTGTCGTTCATTTCTCGTCTTTGACACTCAGTTCCATAAACAATTGTATTCTCTGGTACAATTTCAGGCTCCAATAAAGTACAAGACGTTCCAATAACACATCCATTGGTTAATTCAACCTCTCTACTGACTTTGGCTACAAATAATTGAATTGGATTACTGTAATATCGAGAAATTCATGCAATAAATAATACCTTTGGTCTCTAAAACATTGTTATCGCCAACGTTCAATGCCTCACACATTGAATCAGTCTCAAAGACATTAAAATTACCAATTGTTTGTACTTGAACTCCCTTGGAATCCACACCAACTGGAAGTCTAACAAATTTATTAGTTGAATTTTTTAGATTATTTAAAAATTATGAAATATAATGGCTTTTAATAATTACCTATTGATAATTGATGCCATTTCCTCGATAATATTGCCCTCGCCTATGATAATAGGACCTGCTTCAGCAATAATACTTGCCCTGGGATGTACCACAGTTTTTGGGCCAATAGTTATTTCACCTTTCAGAATACTTTCATCGCAAACAACAGCTCCTACAGCAATTTTTATACTGCAACAATAAATCAAGGTTTAATTTATTGTTTGAAAATGAATCCTAACCTATTTTTTAGACATAATTTCAAAATAAACAATCAATGCGCAGTATTATGAATTACTCGATTTATTATAGAAGGTTTATTAGTTTAATTGTTTTTATCTTACTTGGGACGTCGCGAAATCTGATCAGGCAACATTTTTGTTTATTCCACAACTATTCGACACACGAAATCTTGTATGTACGTATCAGTTGATACTTTCAGCTTAGGAGATACATACATATATATACGACACCCACTATGATGATTGAAGCAACCAACAATAAACAGTATGGTTTATAATAAACAAAAATTTTTGCTGAAGGCAATTAACTATCATAAATTTTGTTTGCGTAAAATATTATTTAAAAAAATTACGGAATAAGGAAATGCGCAATTTGACGAGCTATACATTATTTTTTCAAGATGAAACTAGAAAGACACTGTGTGGATATCTTGTCGTATTCCAACAAACAAAACAACAAACAACATAAAAAATTTTAAATCAATCGTATTTATAATTGAATATTTTATTCTACCTGTACTTAAATCGATGATTATGCTGTGCCCTGGATTTTAGTGTATTTTTCACACCAAAGTACCATCAATCGTTAGATAATTAAATATATAAATGATTATATAAATCGATAAAAGTAAAAGTAAGTATATAAAGTTACACAATAAAAATTAAATTATAAATTTCTATGAATTACAACAATATACAGCTGTCAATAATCAGCTAAAAGTTAATTACATTAAAGTTGTTTTAGAATAAAATCTTTACATTTCTTTATACAATTGCGAATGAGAAAATTTTTAACAAAATTATAATTGATTGAAAAAAAGAATCGAATTCGTTGCAAATAAATCAAAATTAGTGATGTAAGAAAAAAAATTTTAACTTTAGTTTATTAAAGTAAAAGTTGATTAAATAAGTCATTCAAAACAATTTAAAATTAATGAGAAAAAATCAATAACATCATCTCGACCAGTAATGCTTAAAAATCTCTTCGTCCTGGAGGAAATATTCTCCGTTTTCTATCATTTGCGATAAACGCGGGGTTCGGACTAAATTCTCTTCTGCATCTTTTCATTGGGCGCTCTCCTGGGTTTTCGTATCTCGGAAAATGATATCGAGAATCCCTTTGTCTATTGTCCACATGATAATTGTTGTACTCCATGAACATGGCAGGTCTTTTCAAGGGTCCAGACGGATATCTCATCGCTTGATGACCAGAATCTCTGGCCCTGTTCTCGAAACGATGATTCTCGTACTCGCGACTACGAAGAGGCCTTTCTGGAAGTATAGGAGGATATCTCGTCATCTGATGACGAAGATCTCGATCCTCAATATGATGTTTGTTGTACTCTCGACCCCTGGAAGGTTGTCGTGGTGGAGCAGGGCGGTGTCTCGGCATTTGGTGGCCAGGATCCCTGTCTCGGTCCTCAAAACGATGATTGTTGTACTCTCGACCATGAACAGACCTTTCCGGAAATGTAGGAAGATGTCTTGGCACTTGATGACCAGAATCTCTGTCGTTGGCATGAGAATTGTTATATTGCCAATTTCTAACAGGTCGTCCCGGAATTATGGGATGGAATCTCGCTATTTGGTGTCGAGAATTTTGATTTTTAATCCTGACATTCTGATTGTCCAATTCCAGACACCAAGCCGGCTTTTCCGGTGGTGCAGGAGCATTTTTTACGTTGTCATACCTGCAATACAACTCGCGAAGGTAGTCCTTGTAAATTCCAGGATGTCGCACTGATGCAAATAGCGCAAGAGCAGCGTCGACATTGAAATTTTGCATTTCTATCAAATAACATGAGATCAGGAACCCAGTCCTGTTGAATCCATGTGTGCAATGGATTCCAATTGCCTCTAGAGGATGTTTTACGATGAAATCTCGGCAGATGTTTATAAATGTACGAACTTGATCGACAGACGGTGCCTCATCGTGTCCTCGACACGATAGTTTCAAATACTGACAGCCGTGAGACTCAATGTCCCTCTGATCATAGTATCGTGAGGTATTCGTCAAGTCAATCAACAATCCCATCTTCATATTTTGTTCCTTTAACGAAGAGAACAACATTTTCGGCGTAAATCGAAGTTCCTTGGGTATTTGACTATCAAATTCACTGGATAATGGTGTTTTTAACGCGAGAAATGTATTTTGAATTAATTCAGATGCCTTTCTTGGACAGTGGAGCCAGTGGGAAGGCAGGGGGCCTCTCGGATATTTCGATTGAAATTTCGACATGATTCTGAAATAACAAAATTAATATTTAATCGATTGTTAACAAAGATAAAGATTAGAATAATTTTGCAATAATAATACTCACAGTGAATTCAGTAATTCAGTTGAAAGCCGATTATCAAGTTCAACATAACCTCCAGGTCATTGTCGTTCGGAGCAATGAAACTTGTGACGTGTACACAAATTTTCTGTTAGTCTTTTAACGTTTAAAATGTGTCAATAATATTAGCACTGAATTCTAAATATAAATTACGGATTTAACGTTATGGAAAACGTTGGTATTTTGGTATTAAAATAATCTTAAAACAGTAACGCACAGCTAACACACAGACTCGATCCACTCGATCTGGCATGAAACTATACACGAACGCCATATTGGTTTTCCGGTCGATATCTCGAAATCGAGATGTGCGCCATTTTGGATTATTTTCATCGATGCGCGTGCGCGTCAAAATGTAGCTCACATGAAAACTCAATTTTGTTTAAAGGCAATCATAACCAAAAATAATTGATATAAATAGGAAAAAAAATCAAAGTTTTTTTATGATAATCGCTTGCATTTACATTCACGATGAATATTCTTCCGAAAAAAAGGTGAGTCCACGTTTTAATTGTTCAAAAAATAGCCACCAATTGAATCTATTGATATTTTATTAATGTCAAATTATCTTGGATGATCTGGAATATTAATTGAATTATTTTCGAGTGCAGATGGCATGTAAGAACAAAAGAAAATATTGCTCGAGTTCGAAGGGATGAGGCCAAGGCAGCAGAAGAGGAAAAATCTCGTAAAGCAAGAATACAAAAAGCGGTACGAATTTATTAATATCTGATGGAAGTTGTGTGTCATTTTATGTACTGTCTGTGTTGATGGTTTTTCAGGAGACAGAGGCTCGAATTAATGTACTCCGGACAGAGGCAAGATCGAAATACGATGGACGAAATAAAGTGGAGGAAACGACACAACATGAGAAGCAGGAACACATCAATTTTTTTAAAGAATTGGAGGAGGGAAAAATCGACTATCACAAACCAAATGCAGAGCATGAAGCCGAGGCAAAAACTGAGAAGGAAAAATATGAGAAACAAATAGGATATCTCACATATTTAGGACAAGATACAAATGAGGCTACAGGCAATAAATGCTGGTATGAAAAATTACCAGCACGTTTGACGGATCCAGAACCGAAAAAAGAGCTTCACGCGAGTAAAAAGGCACTCCACGATCCAATGACTGACATGCGACGATATCTAAGTATGATGGGTTCATCTCATTCGAAAACTCAAGTAAAAAAAACTAGCGATCGTGTGGAAAAACGAAAATTCGAACCCAATAATGATGACAATACATCGGAGTGTTCGAAAAAAAGGAAATTATCCAGCGACGATGACTGTAAAAAATTATCAAAGAAGCACAAAAAACACAAATCAAAAAAGAAAAAACGTAAATATTATCGGAGCAGTAGTGAAAGCTCTGATGATAGAAAATCAAAGATTGATATTGAAAAATTACGTGTTGCACGATTGTTAAGAGAACAAACGGAAAAATTAAAAGCTGAAGCTCTGCTGGCCAAATTGAGAGGAGATCCACTACCAATTGTTAAAAATGAGGAGCCAAAACCAACAATACGGCGAAAATACAATTCTCAATTTTGTCCTGAAATTGCGAGACAAAATATGGAACCAACACCACGTTAACGAAATGTCGGAAAAACATGACTGTGTCTATTCGGACCCCCACGGTATAC
>MVJL01002747.1:0-12857 GCA_002156465.1 Macrocentrus cingulum | reverse complement strand
TAAACCAAATAAAAATAGCCAAGTTACTCGTGTATGTGTATACACTCTTGAAATATAATTTAAAAAAAAAAAAAAACACTGTATCTCAATAAATTAAAGAGATATAAAAAAAAATTATTTAACATTTTTTATAGCAAATTTAATTCCCAATAATTTAACTATAATAATATTTTTTATTATCTCGTATATTTACCGAGTTATTGACAAAAAACAAAAAAAAATCCCGAAAAATTGCAAAATCTTTAATATTCCTTAAAATTTCATCCAAAAAAAATTTTTTTTTCTCAATTACTCAATAAATAAATAAAAGCTTTATTACAATAACACAATTAAAAATTAAATCTCCTACAAATAAAAAAAAAAAAAAAACACTTTAATTTTAATTTTTCAAAAAATCTCAAAAACGTGACAAAATATTAAAAAAAAAAAAATTTCTATATTTTTTATAGAAAATTAAATTATCTATTATTTATCTATCATGATATTTTTCACTATTTTTCTTATTTATCGAGTTATTGAAACAATAATGGACAAAAAAAAACCTTAAAACATAAAAAAAATGACTTTTTTCTTGATTTTAACACGAAATATTGCGGATTATCTTCATTTACAATACTTATACATATACCATATGCGTAAATAATTCGCAAAGAGATAAAAATCCGACAATAATCCATGGAAAAAAGTCGGGAAAAAAAATCTCAACGTTCATTTTCAGTGTCATGGAAACGCGCGATATAATCCCTCGGTAGCTTTCATCCAGGCATTTCGTCATGGATTCTTTGTTGTGAGAGACGTTTTTATGGATTATTGATGGTTGAGGCGCGTCTAGTTGCCACTTCGCACTCACCCTAGCCTCACTTTTAGCTCAATCGCATACGTCCCCCTCAAATAATCCACCCACATTCAACATCAGAAGCATAATAACATAATTACGTGAGTGTTGACAAATTGAATTGATTCCAATGTATTCTTTTCACTCACTCGCTTCATCGTTATAAATATTTCATATGTGATAATAATCACAATATCATTGTCAGAGGGAGGGAAATTTTTTCACCGTGACGTTTCATCATCAATCAGTATCATAACATTCGTCTTGGTGACTTTCGAAAAAAAATTCGATTCTCATTAAAGAAATAATTGTCGATCTAACCTCTGTCAATTGACAGTGGAGAGGAAAAAACTGGACAGATAAGAGGCAAAACTATTCGTCGAGTCAACGAATCCGATCGTATTTTCATCGACGCCAAATTGGCAATATCCTCGCCGGTGACGATTGCTGAATTATGCATTACTCCGGGGGCTAGTCGCTTCAAAGTTTATCCGTCCCGCTCATTTCCATCGCATCGAGCCAATATATACCTATCCAACACCACTCTTTCCCCGCCCAATGGATTATCCTGTTCGCGCCAGGATGGAAACGTCACTTATACGCCATTCCAAGTGTAGTGGAAGGATCAAGAGCACGATCAGACAATCTCAGACACTGAACTTGCACCAATCTTCAAAATAACCGCAGTATTTCTCGACTATTCTAAAGGAAAATTGACCGAGATAAAAATAACCACACAGTCATAAGATTTTAGAGATAAAAAAATTTTTTAATAATTTAAATTAATATTATTAATTAAAAAATTATTATTTTCATATTTCTAATATTTAATTTTAGAAGAAAAAAAGAAATTTTTTTCAGCAAATTTTCAATACGCAAATAATACTTTTTGGATTTTCATGATTTTTTAAGCGATAACTCGATAAATAATGGAAATAGAAAAAAATATTATTAAAATTAAATAATCTAATATTAAATTTTCTGAAAAAAAATGTAGAATAAAATTTTTCAATATTTTGTTTTGTTTTCGAGATATTTGAAAGAAAAAAAAAATCAAAACTTTAAAAAATCGATAATATATCAAAAACTAAAAAAGATACAAAAAAATTTATTAAACATTTTTTATAGAAAATTTAATATTAAATCATTTACTTCTTATGATATTTTTTATTATCTCTCTTATTTATTGAGTTATCGTCAAAAATAAAAGAAAAAGATCTTAAAAACTGTTAGATTGAGAAAGAATAATTTAAAAATCTATCGGAAAATAGGGAGAAAAAAAATTCTATGGCATTGTTTTCAAGATACAAGAGAGTAAACAAAGAAACAGTAGTATATTTCATTGCTGTCCAGTCTCGTTTATAACTCGGAAAAAGTGTTCAAACTTGTATATATACGTTGAACTCGCGTACTTTTATCTATATCATTGATTTTGTGTGGTCTGAAAGCTCGAGCAGTGCCGGATAATCGGGTTATTTATGGGAAAAACCGCGAGAGACAAGCCGGACAATGCTCAAATGACCCTAAAAGAATGTTTTTCCCCTCTCACAAAACAATAAATACACGTTTCAACCCACAACCAACATAAAATCCTACCAATAAACCATCCAAAAGCTCTCAATTACCTTTCCCAGACCAAAAAACACCTCTAAACATAAATTAATAACTAAAAAAAGTCATCAAAAAGACGAAAAAAAAAACTCCAAAATTCAATCTATTCCTCGCACTGGTAGCCCTGATTTGTAAAACATGGCGGCGGAACATCAGCTGATTGCGTGTCAGGAGTTTCAGGAGCGCAGGGACAGTCTCCAGCGGGTAATTTTGGAGGTGGTGGACATGAACATAAAACAACAGGTCCTGTAGGTGGTTTAGGAAGCTTCGACATGATTTCCTGAACTTTTTTTGCATCCGACAGCACGTCAACGTGATTTTTCGCATCAAATTGCGCCGGACATTCGCTCGGTTTCTCCAATTTCGACGGGGGACACTTGAATTTCGAGTAATCAATTTTTTCCTTGATTGGCAAGACCTCAGACGACGGTTTAATTTCATCAACCGTTAAATCCGCACACTTAAATCGCTCTGGATAGCAAGTCGTACCTTTTCCCTTGGACAAGGTCTTGTATTTAGTTTTTTCATTGCATATTTCACCAATGTCTTTGCAATCCGACGTCTCCTCGGTTGAATACTCAACTACTGCTTGTTTCAACTGACACATGCGTAAAATTAAAAAATATTCAAGTGTAGGTTTCGACCATTGTTTTCAATATAGGACGTTTGGTGTGCCAAACTCTTGTCGACAATATAATAATGAAAGTTTGTACAGTTAAACTCACCTTACTGCTTGCTTCCGCCAATTGATTGCGACGTTGCCACCTGAGGTTTTGCAAATTAACCTGGAATTTATTGATGAATTCGATTAATCACTGTTTTAGGTTAAGCGAACAAAAAAAATCACAACTAATCGAATGAACTTTCACATGATTTATCGTTGTGTTGAACGTATATAGACGGTAAATAATGATGTCTACAGTTTTTTTCACATTTAAAAACATCTTGCAAACTTCCTTGAATACTTGAAATTTTATCATTAACAATTAATTATATGTAAAAATTGATGATAAACATGAAAAATCAATTAGCAACTGTCTGACAAAATATTTGACAATCATCATCATCATCATAACTCACTCTAACGCAAAAAAATTCAACTGACTTGATAAAATCCTGTTTTACCGACTCTAGAAAATTTTTTTAAATATCAAGCTCTAAGTACGGTAACGAAATTATTGGTAAAACAGATTTTTCTGTAAGATATCCAACTGAATGATGGTAAAAAAAACCACGTTTTTACCGACATGTTTTAGATAAAATCTTGTGAAATATCGCGTTAGTTTTTTCGGTGATTATGAAATATTTATTGTGATTTAAAATAAGTATTATTTTAAAAATTTTTAATAACCTTCATCAGACCAGGAGATTTCTTTGTAATTCGGATATTTCTTCACTAGCAGAGCTACAGTAATCTTGTGATCAGCTTTTCCAAATCCCTAAAAAAAAAAAAGGCAATAAAAAAATAATAATCATACAAGTCAAATCAATAATTTCATACAATGTCAGATAATCTTCAATTATTGGAATTTTTTAAAATTGATTTGTCGTACCTGGGAATAGCCATAAACCTTGATAATCTTCTCCTCGGCATTATGATTGATCCGACCACCACCAAGGCACTCGGTGTCCAATCCAGATCCATACTTTGGTAATTCGCTCTGAATTTCCTCGTAAATATCATCTGCAACACAGAGATATGAATTTAAGCGATTAAAAAAAAAATCACATGCATAATTTTTATACATTAATTAATTGTTACAGAGGTTAAAAAAAATTTCCATTAATTATTTATAATTAATATTTTGATGATAAAAAAACTTCTTTTAGCGATATCAATTATTCGATTTAATTATTTATTTACAATTTGAGTAAAATCCCTAGTTAATCCATGCATTTACGTAATCCAATAAGTTGTTAGATAACAGATCCATTAACTAGGGGATGCTTAAAATTTTTTAATTATCGCAAAATACAGATGGCTTTACGTCAATAAATGTATTTTCAAATTGTTTGATAAATATTCTCCAATTAAACAATTTATATCCAATATTATTACTGTGTTTCATCAATTTACGTCACTATATTCAAAAAAAAATGTTATAATAAATTTTTGCAGTGTTTAGTTAAGATTAAAAAAAAATTTTTTCTATAGTGGTACACAGTTGTTCAGACTTTTTTGAGATTTTTTAGCGATAAGTCGATAATAAAGCGATATAATGACAAATATTATTAGAGATAAATTATTTAGCATTAAATTTTCTACGAAAAATGTGAAATAAATTTTTTTGTAACTTTCTCAGTTTTTGAGATATTAATGATTTTTGAAAATTTCGATTTTTCAAAATATCTCGAAAACTAAATAAAATATCAAAAAATTGTATTCTACCTTTTTTATAGAAAATTTAATTTCCTTTAATTTAACTAATATAAAATTTTTCGTTATCTCACTTAGTTACCGAGATATCAGCAAAAAACAAAAATTTTCGTTACAAGATTCATGGTTAAAATTGCTTAAATTCATATAATAAAAGATCAATCGTTTGATTCTCTAAATAAAGTTTAATTCCAATCGAAAATCAATGTCATAAATGCTCTAACAACTCGTATCTGCAGTCAATAACCCCACATCACCTCTATTTCGTTTTTAAAGTCAATTTTTCAATGGAAAAAACGGGCTGATGAAATTAAAAAAATTCTTTTGTCCTAAAACTTTGTAAAAAAAGATGAAAAAAAAAATTTTTTTTTTGTTTCATCATGGCTAGAATTGTTGAACCAGAATTTTTGGCCGAATTTTCGTGTATTTTATTAACAATCTACGGGTTTTAGGCATTTTTAAAGCCAATTAAACACGGTCGAAAGGATTTTCGTCGTGCTACCCTCCACATATCCCGCGTAATTTAATAAATATGAGCAATCAAAATGCAAATAAAGTTCGTAAGTGTGAGTTTGTATATGCAGGAAAACTTTGAATGACACAGCGTGTGAACACGATTAAACTCAGAATGGCAATTCTAATTAATTGCAGAATAGACACAAGGCCGTGTTTGTTTTCACAATAAACACCAGGGAGGTCCATTACGCTCTAATTATTCGGATACATTAGGTCAACATTAGTCAATTTATCAACAGATCAATACAACGCATCGCTAAAGCCCCGAAAAAAAAAACAACCGAATAAGATTTTTTTTTCCTTAAATTTTCGAT
Organism: Macrocentrus cingulum; assembly: GCA_002156465.1. Lineage (NCBI taxonomy): Eukaryota > Metazoa > Arthropoda > Insecta > Hymenoptera > Braconidae > Macrocentrus > Macrocentrus cingulum. The sequence goes on along the minus strand of MVJL01002747.1, from coordinate 7,204 downwards.
AACTCAGTAAATAATGAAAATAACAAAAAATCTTACTCAACATAAAAGATGAGAAATTTAATTTTCAACAAAAAATATAAAATAAATTTTTCAAAAATTTTACGTTATTTTCAAGATATTTTGAAAAAACAAAATGTTAAAAAGTCCAAAATTTCTTAAAAACTAAAAAAAATACAAAAAAATTTATTTAACATTTTTTATAGTAAATTTAATTCTCAATCATTCAACTCTAATGATATTTTTTGTTATTTTACGTATTTACCGAGTTATTATCGAAAAACTGAGGTAAATTATAAAAACAATAAGACATTCATGAAAAATCCTTTGGAAACTTCAACAAAAACTATAAAATTAATGATACACATTCAATTTATCAATTCCTGGTAAATGTCAATCTTTTATCGAGGCATGTACGAGAGCAATTAACGACACAACGTGCACGAAAGAGGGTGTAGATAAAAAAAAAAAAACTTTATGAAAGAAAATAAAAAAAAATTCACGACATCCCGAAGATAAAGTTTTTATCCTTCTGAAATGGACTGGCTCACCTACGCACACACTTTTGAATCTGATATAAAGGTCGCATACAGACAATATCAGATATCTCAACACAAATTTAAGCTAACCTTTAAAATAATTCCATCAATTTCAACTATTCCCTAATATAAATTTTGTAAATATTTTTTTTTCTATTCAACTATACTAATATTATTTTTTCTTTAGGCTGATTTATCGTATTTTACGTCATGCTGTACACAGTATGAAGCGAGAAAATCAATGGAAACTGCCCAGCGGGTAGTAAAAGCACGAACAAGTCATGAAGTAAGTGATTGAGGGCATTTTAAGCATCAACTGGTTGTTGTTTTTTTGTGATTTTAGTGAGAAAGTGCCTGTCATATGGGTTTAAAGATACTCCTGACCCTGTAACAAGTTGGATAGAGGGTTGAAAAACACCCCCCAAGTTCGTTTGAAGTGTTGAAATGGTGCTGTGACAGATATTAAAGCCTCTGACAGAATTCTTTCTGCTCATTTTAAAGCACCTGCGCCAACGACAGTGACAAAAAATAGCGAGAATTCCCCCCTGACAACGTCACTAAATAACAGACATCTCTCTTCCAGCCATGCGGATCAATTCCAGAGTGCTCTGGCCTATTCATATACTCATAAAAAATTCAGATACTCCATTGGGCAAATAATCTCTATGATAATCTCTGACAGTGAGATGAAGTTTTCGCTCTAAAGCCCGAGACATTCTACCTATTTACTTGTTGAACTAACTTTCAAGTGTTATTTCAAATCATTGCACACACACACATACATCCCACGTTTATCTGAAAATTCATGAAAAAAATTAATTACACATTCAAGGAGAATTGAAAAATATCAACTTTGTTTTTCATCAATTATATATTGATAACTCGGTAACTATACGAGATAACGAAAAATATTATATAAGTCAAATGATGGGATATTTTATCCTTGAAAAAAAAGGTAGAATAAATTTTTTTGATATTTTGTTTAGCTCTCGAGATATTTTGAAAAATTAAAAAAATTTTTGAAACAATACTATCTCAAAAACTAAAAAACATACAAAAAAGTTTTATTTACATTTTTTGTAGGAAAGGTTATCCCTAATATTTTATTTTATATAAAATTTTTCATTATCTCGTAGTGGTATCAAATTATCGGCAAGAAACCAAAAAATAATCACAAAACATGCGAGATTTCCGAGAAAAAAGTTTCACGAAAAAAAAATAATTTTTCTTCATTAAATGTGTTATTATACACTGTGGAATTATATTTAGGTCTAAGTAATTAGCGCAATTATCACAGTATTTAACTGTGCATATAATAACGTCATCCTTTCAAAAGTTTCCTAGTTTTTTGCTGATAACTCGGTAACTAATTGAGATAACGAAAAATTTTATTTCCGTAAAATTGAAGGGAATTTAATTTCCCACAAAAAATATAGAATAAATTTTTTTGATATTTTGCCTTATTTTCGAGATATTTAAAAAAAAAACCAAATTTTCAAAAAAAATAATAATATCTCAAAAATTAAAAGAGATACAAAAAATTTTATTTAACTTTTTTTGTAGAAAAATTAATACTGAATCATTTAATTTCTATTATTTTTTTCGATATCACGCTTATTTACCGAGTTATCGGGAAAAAAAAAAAAATTACGAAAACAGCGAGATTTATAATATGAAAATTAAAAATAAGTTTTTTTTTTTTATATAAATGCACACAACCCACACGTGTCCCAAAACCCATAAAAAAATTAATTGAAACCACGCTCAGAAGGGATTTACCTGAAATCCCCCCTCCCTCTCGATACAGAATATCAAATTATTCACTGATTTTCTTTGGAAAATGATTGATATTATTGTCAGGGACTAAAAGAAATTTTTTTTCTAGAAATATGAGACGCCACTGGGATATTAATGATGAGAAATCAAGATTTCTTTCTGTTAGAAGGGATATTTCAGCCATTACAAGGGGTAAAACAAAAGTCAATAAGCACAAAGCTTAGTGAAAATATATTCCACACGTTTTCTCAGTTGTCTTAACTTGTTTCAAGGATTTTTTTTTTTTGTTTCTCTCATTTTTTTTTTTCATTTTTGTGAGTGAGGAAAGTTATATATAAAATGTTTCACATCAAAAACTTTATCATCCATCTTGCAAAAAGGTCCTCGTCAACGGTCCCCAGTAACTACTTGGCTTCATTAAATGATTGACTAACTTTTACTTCCCCCACCAAGTCATCAAGTGTTGGAGATATTTTTTTTTGTGTCGACACTTCTTTCAACAACTTATTTAACTTGATACGCAAATTTTCATCACTTGAAATCACTTTTAATTTGTTGAATAGTGAGTGAAAAAAATCTTGGTAATTTTTTTTTGTTGAAAAGAGTTTTTTCTAGCACGGATTCTGGATGGGTAGTTAGAAAATTTTTTTTCCTCTAGTTGGATATCTGTGTTATATGTAGGTAGTTCTTAAAGTTGCACAGAGAGATGGACGACGTTTAAAGTTTCACGAGGGAAACTCATTAGCACGAGGTCTGCATTAATTACTAATTAGTAATATCCTCGTCAGGCGGATTTATATATGTACTAAGTTGCTAAGTATTTCCGTTCATTTGTAATGAGCCACTACCGGGAAATAAAAATCTGTATTTCTGTATTAAACTTATCTAGAAGCCGGAAAAATTGACTTTTCACGTCACTTAATGTTAAAATGACATTATTATTACTTGGAGGCTATTTTTTTTTGTTTTTAAGATGAATTGAATTTAAACAATGAGTTTTAAGATGTTTGATAGAAAAAAAAAATTTTTTTTTCGTCGAATTTTCAAAAGAGTGCCAATACCTCTTGGAGATTTCGGAGTTTTGTGATTTTTTGCTGATAACTCGATAACTAAGCGAGATAATGAAAAATTGCATTCAAGTTAAATTAAAGGGAATTTAATAAGCTACTAAAAAGGTAGAATAAATTTTTTTGATATTTTAATTTCTTTTTGAGATATTTTGAAAAATCAAATTTTTCAAAAAATAATAATATCTCAAAAAGTAAGAGGAATTAAAAAAAATTTATTTAACTTTTTTTGTAGGAAATTTAACGCTGAATCATTTAACTTCTATAATATTTTTCGATATCTAGCATATTTACCGAGTTATCGCAAAAAAACTAAAAAAAAATCAAAATTTCCAAGAAAATATACCCGTTTGAAATAAAAAAAATGATAAACATGTTAGTAATTTTTTTTATATCAACAACACGTCCTCAAACTCCATTCCAGATATGAATAACACTTATAATTAATTGAATGAATCTTTGAAAAAATGATTAATCAATTAATACTTGATACTGAGTAAAGTCTTCAAGAGTCTATATATTAAATTTTTTGCCCTGACTTTTTTAATTATAGCAGCAGTATAGAAATAATTTTTGAAGACTCGTATATAAAGTTTCAACATTTCACTCTTAGAGGGTTGCGTACAAAACTTCTGCCACTTTTAGAGGTTTCTCTATGTTTTCCGAGTGAAAATATTCATGAAAAATAGTACTTCAATAAACATGCGGCTTCACTAAAAGGTTTAAACGTGGAATAACCATTTGAAATTGCAATGTCGACAAATGCTTGAAACATTAAACACGTCAATGACACAAAGGCCTTGATAGTGGTGTACCAACTAAAACGCTAGTTGTGTAATTAACATTGATTTCAATTAAAACACAATACCGTAGAATTTCTCAAACACACAAGCAATTGTGTAAAACCACATCGACATCTATCGGGGATAAATTTAGAATGTTTTCCTCGATGATGATCGATGTGTAATTTCGGCTTTTACACATGCATTTATCCAGAAATACCGCACCTATAACGTAAAGAAAAAAATTTTATAATCACCATTGTTCATGTCAGATATTCGTTAAAATATTCAACAAGTTTACCTGAGACAATTCTATTTTCATCGGCCATGAATTTCTCATTGTAAGCAAGCGCGCAGTCGTTTACGTCGCTCTTTCATCAATATTTATTGAAAAATTTCCCCCTTTTCTTCTCAATCCAACTGCCATATCTGTTGCAACGTGTGTGGACTCTGAAATAAAAATTTTTGAGTTAAAAATAAAAGTAAACTTTGAGAAAAAAATAATAAATGAAAGTTTTATATACAACTTGTTTTTTTTTTCGTGCACTATTGTTAGTAAAAAAATTAAATTAACGAAAAAATAAGTAAAATTATTATTGGTAAGGGATGAAAAAAATATTTAACTTTTTTTTTTTATCCTCAGGCCGTGTTGTTATCTTACCGGCAATTTCCGTGATGTATTTTTCTCACGTCACTTCTTCCGTGTTTTTTCATGACATTTTGCTTGACTGTTGATAATTAAATTTACTCATGGTATTTATCAGATTTACTGTCACATGCCTGATGGCTTTTCGTTTTTTTTTTTTCTGTTGTATTAGTTGGATATGATTTTTGATAAAGCTGATTTTTCTCATTTATAAATAGGGTTTGAGTGTTTGGTGGTGGATATTTTTGCACAAATTAGCGAACGAACGTGCGGCGTTGTCGCGGCTACTACTACTGTTCCTGGACCATGACCGAATCACTATTTGTCACGCGAGCCATGACATGACCTCGAACTTTCCCACGGCATCAGAGCACGATAAATGACCGGAATTATTAAACAACGGACCTTGAAACGTGCCATCTATTCTAAAGGTGTCTGACACAGTGGCTCAAGTGATTTTCACATTGTTTTATCAATTTTTTCAATCACGCTTCCGTAAAAATAAAAAATTCTTGTAAAAGGATAGTTAACCTATTTCAAATTAATTTATTAAATAAAAAAATTTTAATGAAATAATTCTAAAAAATTTTTTTTCTTTAAGTTTTTTAAAAAATTTCCCCATTTTTCAGATGAATGAATGATTTTTTTAAAATAATTTTTATTTATTAAATAAAAAGATTTTTTAAAAATCTCTAAAAATGAGAAAAGCCCAATTTTTGAAGTCAAATTTTAAAGAAAATAACGAAAAAAATAAACTATTAGAATTTTTTGTTGGATTCTTTAAAAATGAGATTTTGAGAGTAAACAAAAAAAAAAAAAAATACAATTTTTCAAGTTTTAATTTTAGAGACAAATTTTTGTTATTCTTTTGTTTTTCAAAATTGAGATGTTTAGAGAAAAAAATTTTTTATCCCATTTTTTAAGTTAAATTTTAAAGAAAAAAAAAATTTTTGGATTTTTTTTTGTTCTTATTTAAAATCGATATTTTGAGTAAAAATTTTAAAAAAATTCAATTTTTCATCAGATTAAGTTGTCAAGAAAATCAAAAACAAATTTTTCTGTATTTTTCCTTTTTTTTCCTCTTAAAATTCAAATTTTCAAGAGAAAAATCGACTTTTTCAACCATATTGTTATAAAAAATTCTTTAAGATGAATTTTTCAAATAAAAAAATAACAAAAAATATCCACAAATAATTTTTCAATATTGCCACTACAAAATCGACTAAAAAAAAAAAAAATAATAATAAATAGAATATTTCCTCTTGATGTATGCAGATGAAATGCCACAGAATCACAAAGAAAATAAATATCTCAAACACTCACAAAAAAAAAAGAAAGTATTCGAAAGAACAGTTGTAACTTTTCTGTGTTTGACGCTCAGTCATAATGAAAAGATAAACCCTTGATGATCGGTAGGATAAACAAAACGTGCGGAATGATTAAATGTGTATAAATAAGAGTGTGTGCGTGTTGAGAGAGTGCCAGCGAAAAAATATGGCGTATACACGAATACCCCGAGGCCCGCGAAAACGCCTGCGTGTAATGCTGCTTTTGCTCGCAGTGCTCACCGAGCCGTTCTGCGTGACGGTTGTGTGTCTGACGGAGCGTCGAGCTACATCCCTTGCTGCACTCTTGCCGGCAGATTTTTTTCCTCGCGTCAGTCAAATTTATTTCGCAGTGTTTTATATATATATAAACACACTGCTGTTAACATCGACTTTTTAAACTTCTCATAACAAAAAAAAAAAAAAAGAAATAACATTCCCATGTGACAAAATGTCAAGTGTCTGAACAGTGTATACGTGCGCGCAAAGATCGTAAAAATAATTTGAGTCAAGGGAACAATTTTTTTTTGTTGCATTTGACGACTGCGATGACATTATATACATTTATGTGCGAATGAAACAAAAAAAAAATGCTAACGGACGTCTAAAGATAAATTCATCGTATATAAGAAATCCCAGTAGGTAAATAAAAAGTTAATTTACGGGAGATACGAAAAAATACTGCAGAACTTAATTTTTTTTTTTTCTTCGTTTTTCATCGTTACATTATTTAACGAATATTTACAAACACATAGAAATTTTATTATCCACTCAACAGTAAAGAGTTTGTTTTTTATGGTGAAGAAAAAATTGAAGAAAACAAAGTTTTTTACTTAAAAACAAAAAAAAAAAAAAACAAAATAATTTTGAAACACTCTAAAATCATTAATTTTTTAAAATTTCATCTTTAATAACTTATTTTTAATTATTTAAACCAAATTTTTAAACTAAAAATTTTTAAATATTCCAAAAAATACTAATTTTTTAAGAATTTTCAGTTAATTTTTAATTTACGAAAAAAATTTAGTATAAAACAACACTTTCAATTTTTTTCTTACACCCCCCCCCCCCC
>MVJL01002741.1:0-31361 GCA_002156465.1 Macrocentrus cingulum | reverse complement strand
CTCTAATCTAAAGAAACTATATAAAAATATTCTTTGTAAAATACCTTTTTTTTTTTGCTCCTTTACGTCGAAAAGCGCTCACTCAAACCTCTGCCTACTTTTGCCAATTCAAGCAGATTATTATCATTTCATAAAAAACTAAAAATAACGACAATACGATCGTTGAATAGAAGGTAGCGTTACTGAGCCATGTTCTTTGTTTCATTTGGGCGCCCCATAGCAAACAGAACAACGTGACGAACAACCTGTTAGACCTCTCGGAGTTTGATACTCTGACCAATAGCAGTCCCATTCTCGAGCTGTCGTCAAATCTCGCTAATGAAGACTCCCTCAACTCCAACCTAAATCCAGCGGCAAATCCGTTTACTCCTATGGGCAACCCCTTTGCGCCCGCGAACGCCAACACTAATCCGTTCCAAGACGCGTTTACCAAGGCTCAGGACAACCAAGGACAAGTTCCAGGTTTGTAAGACACCATATCTACAACTGAACAGTCATTTAAACCAATTGTTTTTTTTTTCTGTTGCAGATCTTTTATCATAAATTAGACGCCCCCGTGACCGACTAACAAAAGTGACCAGTTTGCCCCGTGCAAGCGCTCGGTTGCTATCACGAGAAACACGTGGATTTTGTGAGATTATTGATGAGGATTAAGCGAGTGTAAATAAGCTAGTAGTATCGTAGCTGAATAAATGATGGTCCTAACTAGAGATATTGGCAGTGTCCCTGAAAAAGAACTGCTTTACTATTCAATCTAGTAGCATGAGCATCGTTTGAATGAAAAAAAAAAAAAAAAGAATCCAAGACAAAACTTGGAAGTGTAAAAATACAGATTTCAAGAATTATGTAATCAATTGATTGGTGGATCAATTAATTCATTATACACACGAGTATGCTTGTAGACATGTCAAGAAAATATTTCGTACATGAAAAAAAAATTTTTTTTTTTAGTTTTTTTTTCCAGTCAAACACAACAAATGCACTGACAAACTCAGCGATGAATTCAGTTAGTGTTTTTTTTTGTTTTAATTTGATTAATATTGTGGTTTTTTAAGATTTTGGATTTTTTTTGTGCTTGAATTTCTCTAGAAAAGTTTTTTTCTTTCATTTTTACGGTCAATGATAAAAAAATTTAGGCGTTTAAATGGATCCACAAACATTGCACAAGTAAAAAGAAGAGAAAAATCGTTAAAATATTGTCGTAGGTAAGCAAAAAAAATAAAAAATAATCTTTGTCACAAAAAAAAAATTGAATTTAGTAGCGTCAATAAATTGTGAATTAAATAATAAAATAATTGCCTGTTATGTAATAGTATTTATGTCCATTTGAAAAAAATTAAAAATACATGGTTAAATATACATACCAATTGATGATGTGTGGAGAATAATATCAAGTTGATTTATTCAATTGTCACGTATGTATAGGTGTGAGTCTTCTCTCATTTATTTTCTTGATTTATTTGTATTTACTATAATCTTATTCAATCACGTGAATGTGCAAAACAATAAAATGGAAAATTATAATATAGAAATTAATCAAGATGCTTTCATAATTTTCACTTTTTTTCAATCCAAAATTACATGATTGCAACGAGAAAAGACCGTTGTAGTTTCATGTCGGTACGGCAGGTCGCGCGCTGCGTTGGAATTTTATTGAAAAATATTGCATTTTCCATCAAGACAATTAAATGGATAAACACACCTTTTGTTTTCCCACCATTAAAAAAAAAGTCATCTAAAAGAGTTATTATCAAGTATTTATCAAAAAACAAACTCCTTTTTCGGTGTCGCCGCGCCATCTCTGAACGACTACACAAAAGTATGACCTTGTGTGTGTAGGGGGGGTATAAAAACAAAATACCTCAGAAAGGTATGTGTGCATACTGCTTTATCTCCCAGCATCCGAGAGAGTACACTTGGTGATGTTTCTCGCCCATTCACCTCGTCAGAACTTGAGTACATAGATACGCCATTGATTGTAACACACACAGGAGGACATATGTGGCGAAGATGGCTCCCAACGCAATCAATGGTGTTTTGATCGTTTGTTGCTCATAATCAAAAATAATCTCACGGGCCGTGAGATCTCGCGTGGGGCGCGATCGTGATGTGTGTCTCCGCGTCGAACGTTGCGCGATAATAATACGAGTGTATCCGCTTGAGGGCGACAATCTTGAGCGATAAAACCTGTCAAGACTCGTCACGGACAAGTCTGAACACGTATAGTACATAGCACCTCTCGACAAGCCTGAAATTTGTGCACCATCCTTCACATTTCATCATCTGCCGACTTTACATAAGCCCGACAGGGGCGGTCGATCTACGCAATCAAGACTTTCACTCGTGTTTTCCGTCGAAAATCTCCGTCGCAGTGCATGACTCACTGCCATCCACAATTGGGAGCATCAGAGTGCAGTGCTTTTGTGTATTTGTGACAAAGGTCGTGCAGAAAATGCCCGAGGCCACGCTCAATTATGGGACAGAGCTTAGCTAGCTTGCGAGAATTCTTCAGGATGGATCGACCGAGCGAGGATTCAGGCGTTTGCGACATGCTTGACCTGGCGGAACCCAACGGAAACGAGATCCCAACGGACGAGACTAAAAGCCTTGAGCAGAGCCTCGACAATCACAACTCGCGATTCGAGTCAATCTACAGTCAACCCCTGGAGGAGGCCAAAGTCTGTAGCAACGGAAACTTTGGTGAGGACAAGCAGGATAGCAGCTCTAGCAGCAGCTCCGACGACAGCCCAGGCAATTTGGCTCTACGCAGAACTTCCAAAACCCTCTCATTTGGCAAACGAAAAAGTACAATTTCGTATAAATATTTTCTTCACCAGTTGATACAATGATTTTTGCAGGTAAACAACGCAAACAAGACCAAAGTCCCGTGTGCAATCACGCGCTTACCTCGAAGAAAAAGCGCAGCAATTGGGTACTCAAGTTCAACTGCGCCAAAAGCAAAGGATCTAAAAACACCGACATGCCCGACCAAGCAAACAACAGCTCCGAGTGTGTTTGTACGGGTTTTCGGAGCACGGAGGAACACCCAATGGGCGCGGGAGTCGTGTTCAACAACCGAAGCGCACCGCAGAGTCCCGTTTTGGGTCCCCTGCCTCCCAGTCCGGTCATAGACTTGTCGAGATTCAATCCGGCAGAGTTTCCTATGGAGGTGAGTTATCCAAAGCTAGGAGACGATTCGAGGTGCTTAATTGCAGTTTTTTTTTATTCTCATTTCGCAAGGATTGCGATGAACGCGCGCGCCAGCAGCGGGCTCGCGAGATGGAGGAGGGCGTTGAGCCACCTCCTGGATACCGGCCTAATTATTCCCCTGCCATTCAAGTCCATCCTGGGGGAATTACTGTTGACAGTTTAACAGCACTCTTCCAAGCCCACGCGGGTATTCAAGCTGCTGCTCTCACTGCTCTGTCGCAAATTGAGTTCTGCACACTCATGCCCAACATTGACAGGCCTGTACATACACAGGTAAAAATTGTTTAGTATGTTTTCGAGATATTACCACAATTTTATCGCAATGATACCTGGGCTTTAAGGTCGACTACGTTCACTGCCTGGTGCCAGATCTCTGGTCAATCACCGAGTGTTCATTTTACTGGGGCAAGATGGATCGCTACGAGGCGGAGCATCTGCTCGACGGCAAACCCGAGGGCACATTTCTGCTGCGCGACTCGGCACAGGAAGAGTTCTTGTTCTCTGTGAGCTTCCGCAAATATGGAAGATCGCTTCACGCGAGGATTGAACAGTGGAACCACAAATTCAGCTTTGATTCACATGATCCTGGCGTTTATGCCTCTGAAACGGTGCGAAATATGATTTTTCCAATCCCGCCTGCATTGCCTCTTTTCAGTTTTTTAAATTTTTTTCTTAAATTTTCAGGTGTGCGGCCTAATTGAGCACTACAAGGACCCGTCGTGCTGCATGTTTTTTGAACCCATGCTGACAATCCCGCTGCACCGCAACTTTGCCTTCCCCCTGCAGCATCTCTGCCGGGCCGTCATTGCCACACGGACCACCTACGACGGCATCAACAAGCTACAGCTGCCAAAGACACTTAAAAGTTATCTCAAGGAGTATCACTACAAACAGAGAGTTCGTGTCCGACGACTAGATAGCGAGAACGACATTGATAGCAGATCTATCTCTTATTTGCCGCTCAGTTAAAACTTTTCACGCTTATTTCGAGTGTTCGCTGGATTTTACGGGAAAACGTGCATTTCCATGGTATTCTTATCGTATTCTTATAGAAACTCTTCCCGTGGAAGCATTTCCAAGAACAAAATCTATAGGCAAAATCCTTTGAGATATTTTTTTAAAAACTATCTGGGAAATAATTACGTTTTTTTTTTGTTTACCGTTTCGTTGATAATATTTACTTATTCCGTTCTATTTGGCAATGATAACAGCGATTGAGGATATATTTTTTTATTTAGGTCAAATATCAGTCGCGTAACGTTTTAATCAAACTTCGAACTCAAATTTTTGATTGTATTTTTTTTTTTTTTTTCAATCAATTCGACTGTTGGGCTCTTGAATACTTTATGATACCTACAAGGCTTAAAAATCGAATAGTGTTGAAAAATACTGTCAAAAATTTTGAATCTAGTTGTGAGTGACTGAAATTTGATTAAAAAAAATTTTTTTTTCAATGTTTCACGATCTCGGCGTGTGTTTAAAAATGGATCTTCCAATAATTAGCAACGCAGAGATGTGTGTGTTTCGGCTTAATTGCGTACATACTCGCATCGATGAAAATAGGCTAGAATTTAATCTTTAATCGGTAAAACAGATGTAATATTACGTTTATATGGTATATACGAGTTTAGAGACGATTTTATGTTTTATTTGTGCAAAGTTAAAGGTATAGGAGATAAATTAATTAGAGATGAAAAATTGTATATTGTTTGGGCAGTATTGAACAGAATGAAATTTTAAACATATTCATTATTGTATCACTAGCTGCGACAATTTTATTGAAATCATATTCAAGGGATCGTGGAGCTCTTCAAGCTTAAAATTTTTTACGCTTACTGTATATTTTCGATCCATCGACTTTTTAAAAGTCCAAAATCCCACATACATTCACGTGATGATGAATTATTGCTCCTATCGTGCCTACTTCTATTATCGATAATCGTGTGTCTGTGTGTATGTTGTTTAGCGTTGTTGAGTGCGGATGTTAGGAATTTTTAGGGGCAAATGCGCAGAATGTTGAAAAATTTTAACTATAACATTTAACAGAGAAAAAAATTACGAACATAAATATTATCGAACAAAAAAAAAAAGAAAAGAAAAAGAGAGAAAAAAATTTTTATGAAACTTAATTGGTTGAAATAAAGGTAAAATTTACCTTATTCCAAAGAAGAAAAAAATCCTTATTTTTATTAAAGAAGTATAAACGAAATTTAAGGGCAAAAAAAAAAATAATAAAATTTTTCTAGATCGACAGCTGGTGATTTTTTTGGAGCATATTTAATAGATAAATTCAATTGTTGAAACTTATTAATTTGTCGTTAATTATTTAACATATTATGCATAATATAAATAAATATTTACTATTTATTGATCATCTATTAATGACACTCGGACCAACGCTTTTAATTGTAGATCCATAAAAAAAATGAATCAAAAAAAAGAAAAGAAATTCTTAAATTCTGTGAATTTTCATGGGAAACTCACAGTCAAAATGAAAGAAATTATATATGTATAAATGATCAAGTTAATTGTTCTATTCCTGTTGAAATTGTTAGCAATCGGTTAAAGAAAAAAAAAATCACCGCCCAACTTACTAAAAAAAAAGACTGAAAACAAAAATAAAAAAATTCATTATTGCCAAAATAAAAAATTGTATTTAGCAGGAAACTTTAAACAGTGGTTAATCAATTAAACAAAAAATTAGTGTAATAATAAAATTAATTGTAAATAATTAAATGGCATAGCTAAATAGTGTGCTATCGCTCGCCCATCAGTAGTTCATGTTATATGTATCAATGTCATTGACGAATAAATAAACTTGTAACTGTAGGTAACATTACAGCGTAATTGAAGAGAAACAGCAGCCCGAAGAGCACGATGATAAATATGTCTAATCATATAATAGGAAAATTTCACGATTTATGTTCACCCACTCAACGTAAAGTTGAAAAACAGAATTTTCCAGAAAATATCAAGTTGAACAAGAAGGTATGATTAGTATAAAATTTTTTAAGGATACTGATAAATTTTCGCTCCCAGTCGTCCACCATGTAGAGCTCAGTGACAAGAGTATACCTGAAGTACCAGTAACGGACAATGCTGACCAGTTTTTGCAGAGGATTCTCCATTTTGTCCACAAGATTTTGGAAAACTAAAAAACCTAGCTGTCAGGAGGTTATGTTTATTGTGTTGCACAGACAGTCCGATAGCTATGTACACAACTGAAACTGGGAGGTTATGTTGTTCCAGTGTTTGTTTCGTGTTTGTGTGCGAACTCGGAGAAAGAGTGAATGTGAAACCGACATCAGCAGATCCCTTGCCGTAGAAAAAAAACGATTTTTTCAACAATATTCCCTGGAAGTTGCCTGAAATCATTCAGGATTGCGTGATGAGTGCGGGAGGTAATTTTGAACACGTTGAAACGTTACCAGCTGAATCCTGAGTACATCCATGAGCTCCTAAAGCTGCTGGGCAGAAAATATGTTGATTCTGACGAATGTGCACGTGCTAAAGCATCTCACCAGGACGAGTATACTCATGACTGGCAAGGAACACAACAAGATTCCTGCGTAAATCATTGAAACGTACATTATTATTTCGATTAATGAATTATTTAAGTGGTAGTAATACTTATCTGTATATTTTCAGCTCGTCAACTCCTTGATTTTGGTGAGTTGTACTCACAAATCCGATGCAGACCTTGCAGACGTTTTTTGAGACGATGACGGAAGTATTGTAGGCCACCCTCAATCTTTGAATGAAACATATGACTAATTTATTTTGAATCGGTGCAAAAGAGGTACTTATTTTCGCATTTTCGTATATTTATCTCTTTAATGACATTTTTTTGGTTTACCCCGGCAAATCAACGTCAATTCAACCAGACTAAATGAAAACCTGTTATTATTAACTTATTTTTTAATGGTGCACCTACGCTTAGGTAATTGTAATTATAATTCTCCGTCAACTGTCAGTTGTTTTGAGGAATATAAGTACAATTAGGCGACGTAAACCACTTGCAGGTGGTAGGTGATGATTATTCATTGGGGAGGGAAAGGAAAAAGAATGAGGCTGAGTTGGGAATATCATATATGTTACAGTCAGTGATTAAATTAATTAAAAAATAGATTTATACTTACTCAAGTATGTAAGCTTGGCGGGATGTTATAAATTAACACTGGAACACCACGAAACACGTTTCAAAAATTGATAAATTGTCTCGTGAATGTCGTAAAACAGAGTGCAGAGTTGTAAATCGTGCGAAACATATAATTTAAGTCTGGGAAAGCATCAAACAGAGTGTAGAATGACAAATAGGTCATTTTCAAATCGTGAAAAAAAATTATAAACTCTGCAATAATTTTAAACAGAGTGTAAAATGAATACTTACTGCAAGTTTTCCTCTCTGGAAAAGCGTCAAACAGAGATAGCATAAAAGGTATATCTGCGAAATGGTACCTGCGAACAAAAAGCAGAAATATTAGTAGAACTTATCATATAAAACACATGTAGTACTGTAATTTAAATACAAATGTTAAGCCTGTGAACAGAAAAAAAAAAGAAAAATTAATTAAATAGTAAACAGAAAGCAGATCATCTATATTACTCGCTGAAAAGCCTAGAAAAATAGGGAATTAGTTTTTTGATGCTAAAAATGTAAAAACAAAAAGTGGAAATTAAAATGTTTCCTTATTTTGATTTATTTTTTTACTTTACACTTCAAAGAACTAATTTTTTTATTGATTTTGAGCGTGTTGACTCAAAATTGCTATGGAAACATTATTAATTTCAACGGGAGGCTTCATTTGATACCGTTTGTCCTTGCACATGCCATTTTATTCGAAATTTATAGTCAAATCGGAATTATTATCGAAGAACCGTAATCTTCATCCATAAAAACCATGGATTTGACTATAATCTCGTATTTTTATTATTTTTCACTTTTCGTGATTTTTCGCAATCAATTAACATTTTACCTGGTAAAAAATTTACTGGAGACTCACTCGGCTTAAAACGATCCGACCATAGTAAAAGATCGGCAAAAATCCGCAAAAAAATCGGCAAAAAATCGGTATCAATATTATGGTGGATTTAAAATTTTGACATCACAAAGAGTCTTTTTTGCTTATGTTATGATAGGTTAATCTGATTATTTATGTGTGCAGACCCGTTTATCTGCGAAACAACTAGCGCCATTTAGTTGATTATTCAAGATTCATAATCCCCATATACGAAAACCCCAAAATCCACTATAAAAAACCGAAATGTTTCATCATAAAAAATGCAAAAACGCGAAAAAAACAGCAAAGGAGTGATCTAAACAAAAAAAGTCACACACACACACACCACTCACTGCACAATTTCCATGTAATTAATTCATAATTAACCTTGCAATTGTGCAGCGTTCGCCAAATCATATTGCCCTACCCCCAAAAAAAAAAATCCCAAAAATCACAAATTATTCCTAATATTCGATGAGCCCTGGAATGACTTAAACTAGAGTAAAAACTTGTGAAAAAAAATTGTATACAGACATCCCTCATCATAGCTAATTATATCACCTTTAAATTTGCGGTTACTCTAATAATTCTATTTCTTTTTATATAATGAAATTTATTAATTTTTGGGTTTTTTCAAGATCAGGAAAACTTGAAAAATAAGTGTCTCTTGGAAAATTGTAATCTACATACACTACTAAAACATACATCTCCATACTCACGACACATTACTATTCACATTTTTGGCTTTCATTGCCGCCAACTCGGTTTTCTTTTTCCGCTTAAAGAAGCCCATCTGCAAAAAAACCCAAATATATAAATTGGCATAAAACCAAACGATGGTCAGTTGATAAAATTAATCTCACCATTGCGAGACCAAGTACGATGAGGAGAAGCACAGCGAGTCCCAGCAGAACAGAGCCAACAATAATCCACATATTAATCCGCTTGGATTTTTCAATTTTGTGAAAAGTTGTGAGGACTCGAGTCATCGATGAGGACGGCAGACCTGTGCCAACTGGTTTTACAAAATCCATCCATGCCTCTGTCACAAATACCACGTCTTTTCCCTCGGACTTCACCGAAGAAATGTTTACAGAGAATTGTAGCTGCAATCCGCTGGCATCCTGGTCGCTCCGGAGACCAGAAAGCAGGCAGGTGACCATGCCACAATGAACATTAGGCAGAGAGCAATTTAAATGCACTCCATCTGAGCTCTGGTCATTGTTTTTCCGCTCGCTCAACGATTTGTTCACGTGTTCAACGTCGCGTCTAATTCGCAATTTATCATCGCTGTTCAAATTGAATGTTTCGGCACTTTCCTCCTTCAGAATTGACGGTCCGTATACTCCCGAGCGTTGCCAGACAGGGATATCGATGATGGAGCATGTGTACAAAGTTCCCGATACAAAAATCTACAATCCAGTAAAAAAATACATTTTTTATATTTCAGAGAAGATGCACTTTATTTACCCTGGGCTTATTGGTCAGCATAACGAGGTCCTTGTCGTCAATGCCATAGGGAACCCGCACATTCAATTGTGCCTCGGCTATAGGAGTCGCTCCAGACTGAATTATTTGGTAAGAATGCTTAAAACTCATGTTAGAAGATGCATCCGATGCGTAGTCATAGTCCGAATCGTGGGCTTTTCTATTGAGAAATTTTTTCTATTTAAAATTGCGAGGATTTTGGACCGAGAACTTACCCATCTATAATCACGAAACTTCTGCTGAGTAGTAAAAGAGGCAGAGACACGTTTGTCGTGCCACGATTATCACTTCGAGTGCTAACAGTTGCATTAAAGTTCAAGAATGTACCGTTTGCTGAGCGATCAATCAACCGACTCATGTCCAAGTCGAAAACCATAGATTTCTACAACCAATAACAATCAATTGACCGCGGGCTAACAGAGTTTTATACACATCTTTAAACGAAAAAATGCTATGCCATACCGGATTGCCTGCTATCAATGGATTATCCACGTTGCAAGTGACTTTTACATTGTCCTCGTCATTATTTTCCGTGCATGATGATAATAATCTACGAAGAGAGACCTCTCCAGGCAGTTCCAGAGTCACAGTTGTCGAATAGGCAGGCTCTCCATGATTTTCAACTCGAATATCCAGACCAATATCTTCCGAGCCAATTATCCAGCTTCGCTGAGCTCTAAAAACATAATTTTTTCACTTTATTCCACTGGCAAACATAATTTCATATACACTTACCCAACGAAATTTGCAGACAGAAGCAAATCTGCGGCATAAACTCCATCGGCTCCGTGGCCAATCTCGAAGAAAATGGACAAGTGTGTTGTTTTTGGAACTCCGCCCTTACTCTCAACCGGACACAGAATGCATCGCTTTAATTCTACGAAAATTATTCCATTAAATAAGGTATCAAAATTATTGACAATAATAATCCGAATTACCTGTCTCATTAACAAAACTGTAATTTCCAAACTCGTGAGTGATCACAATGTCTATTGGATCAATGAAATTCCGCACGTTACGCTATAAAAAATAAAGAAATACCTCAAACACCTTAGACAAAAATTTCTTTATAAAAAAATATAAATTATTGTATATAGGTCAATTTAAATTTGATTACCTTTAAAAAAATTGTTGTATTTAGACAGATGACTGATTTATCGTGACGAGAAATGTAGTTCAATGATACTTGAGAGTGATTAACACGTTCAAATCGCGTGTCAACATCCAAAGTGAGATTGAAACTCTCGACAGTCTGTTGTCCTTTTTTTACATGTTCGACACAAATTGTAACGAGGAAATGTGTTGAATCCTGGCGCAAAGATCGTGGATTTGCGCTAGCTCGAAGACTCGTTTTAACAACGGGCCGACTGTGATACAAAATGGCGTGGCTGGATTTGTATGCTCCTACTGCAATGTCGGCAAAGCCATTGGCATCTGTATCGACGATGTTTGACAGTGAAAATCCGAATGCTCTCATCGTGGGTTTGGCGGAAATTCGGTGAAGGTATGCATCCCCAGCGGTGGTTAAACGGATTTTCGAGTCACCATTGAGGATATAAACTGCACCGTTGCCTTCCCACGGAGCTCCAATAATTATATCTGTTGATTGTCAACTTTATTGCGCGGTTCAACTCTCTGTGATAATTTGGACGACACTTACCGGCATATCCATCGGCGTCGAGGTCACCGCAAGCCAGACTGTATCCAAAACAACCGTCTGCAGTCGGACCATCGCGGATAACGTCAGCTGTGTGGAATCCCTAAAGTTGGAAAATGAATTGATGGTCAATATTTTGGGTATGTCAATCAGTTTCATGAAAAATTAACTATAATTACATCTTCATTCCCGAAATAAATGTAAATCCTGCCGTTGTCGTTGCCCCAGTGAGGCGCACCGACAATCAAGTCATCTAGGCCATCATTGTTGACATCTCCTGTTGCCAAACTAGCACCAAAGTACTCTCCAACTGTACTACCGGTGAGTTTAAACACTATTGTTGCTGGGTCTGTGTCAGGATCTATTATGGCTACCTAAAATGCAAAATAAATGGCTTTAAAACTTTTTTGCTATGTTTATTTTCAGACTATTCACGACGTAGGAGAATGTGAGTACCTGCCCGATCAATTGACTGTTTGGAGCTCCACCGACAAACTGGACCTTTGCCTTGTCAAAAAAGCGACCGGAAGATACTGCGTAACCTGGGGCAATGAGGTAATATTGTTTTTAGGGGTAAAATTTTTGCCAGAGCTGCCGTCTGAGAGTGGAGATAGTGAAAAATTGGAGGAAATGTATGGAATTCAGGGTCTTTACCGAATTGAGGACAATTGTCGGGGTCAATCGGCAGCATAACTGGATCCTTTAGGCCTTGAATTGTCACGGAGCCGTCGAGTTCGTGCTTTGGAGATCCTTTGATCAGTCTCCACTTGGATGTCACATTGGAGGACGACACAGAGGGATAGTGCAGAGAGAATCCGTGAAGAGAGTTGTACCAGTGCTTCGATAAAAAATCTTAAAAAAACAATTGATTAATTTTGACATTTTTTTTCATCTACATTCTAAGCATTAATTTTTAAATTTTCTAAGAAATTTAAATGCTTCAAAATTAAACATATAAAAATTATTTTTAAATGTTCTAAGAAAGTTATTTGTTTGCCTTAGCGATGGAATTTTTTTTTCATAGTTGCATTAGAGGCCAAAGAGCCCCCCGAAGAATTTGCGTGCCCCTGGTGTCGTTTTAAACACCAGCGCACATCCCCCAAACCTCAAATTTATAGAAAATAATACAATATTACTCAGAATACCCCCCGGGGGAAGGTCGAATGGAATTATAAAAAATAGACAGAAGGAATAAGACACCAACCGTGATGTGGTAAATTTGGATCTTCGATCTGCAGACTCTCAGCATCCACTTGACCGCTGTAACAAATTCCATACATACTGTTGTGCTCTTCAATCTTCTTTCGGATAAGGAGCATCGCCCGTGGTGCACAAACCTGATCGATGATTCATTAAAAACAGTTCAGTAATAAGTTTCCTCCTAGGCTGTCATGATGACTCTTACCGTGAGAAGATTGCTGTCTTCCTGCAACGCAATTGCCGCGCCAAACCAGCTACTTTCCTTTAGTATCAAGCTATAGTACTTGATTTGTTCCACGAACCCTGAATCATCGTTAATATTGCTGGGCTTGAACTGTCCGCACGTCCCGGTGTTGAGGTCACATCGAAATACAGCGCCTGGTTCTCTCGGCGCGCGAGTTCCCCGCGGAATTGACGTGTAATTCGATCGCGGAGCGCCGATAATCATCCTAAAGATTTGCGCATTAATTTTTTGGTTATTTCAAACGTGTATACCTGATAAATTACGAACCAATGAGAGTACAGAAGCACGCTGAAGCCAAAGTACGATGAATCCTGGTGCGAGGCAATTATCGGATGATCCAAATCTAGGTTGTATTGCCATGTGTGTTTGAAGAGGAGAATATTCACAAAAATCACTCGAAAATAGCTCAATATCGAATACATTCTGTGTAATCCAGCGACGCACGGATGACAAGCCGCCGACTGACTGCCGACGAGTCACTCGACGTCCTCTGAACAATTCAAGTGCAGGAAGAGTACTGCAGATAAGGCAATCACAGCGACACATTGTTCGCTCTGGTATTTATAGTCTCTGCGGGTCATTATAAAAAATATGAATACTTCAGTAATCAGTTCATTTGTGCAATTGGACCTTTGATTTCATCAATCGTTCAGTATCTAAAAGGAAGAACACTTGAAAACTTCAAACACTAATTTCCGCATTTATCGTATATGGGTGAATATATTATTTTGAAGAAATTGCTATTAAAAAAAATCGTGGAGAGAGAATTAATTAAATTTGATTAGTGCCAATTTTTGATGTTAAATTATGGCAAAAAGGAAAAAAAAAAACTAGGCAAATCCATTGCGTTTTTATGACAGTTTCATTCCCATAAATTAATCTAAATAAATACTATATTTGTTATTGAAATATCTAAATTGAACAAGGATATTGTCTGCTTGCTAATTTGAGATTTTTGTCACAAAATTCCCCTGGCTTTCAGACGTGCGGCGTGTTGTTCTAAGCTCAGCGAGTTGAAGAATGCAATGGGATCACTGGGATGCAATCGAGGACACTGAAAAGAAAAGAAAAATTAACGCATTATTTGACGTTAATTCATCAGAAAACTTACATTTGATTGAGATCGCAGTGCGATCGCGTCGTTGAGCTTGGCCGCCAAATTTTTCGCACGATCCTCGTGATCCGGATGAGTTGAGAGCCAAGGGATGGCTTGCAGCGAGTAATCCAACTCTGATAGTGTTTTTGACAACTCCCAGAAGACCACGGCATGTCGTACATCGAAGCAGGCACGCGCTACCAACTTAAGTCCCAAGTAATCGGCCTCGCTCTCCAATTTCCGGCTGTAGGGCAGCGTCACTAGCACATCGGTCAAATTCAGACCGAGGATTTGAAGTAAAATTGCCATCAAATCGGGGTACACAGCCCAGACAAGTGTCAAAGGTACTATCAGCAATAAATTCAGCAAAAAGTCCCTGGAAATCTGCTCAATCTGTAAACAATTCAGCATTCATTATGGTTCCAACGACCGAGAGAAATCTTTTATTAAAAAACCTACCGAGTGTAACGCAAGGACGTGAGACATCTCGTGAGCCAAGACGACGGCCAACTGATCGTCATTTTCTACCAGATGCATCATACCTACTGACATGAAAATGTTGCCATTCTAAAAAAAAAAAAATTTCCAAATTATATCAAGCAATGAATTAGTTGGATATCTTAGGGGGAAATTTCTTACCGGCAAAACATAGGCATTCTTAATATTACTATCAATAACAGTCACAGTCCAGTTCCTGTTGTGTATCTGAGGTAAATCGGCATTTGCCTTGAGCAATCGGTCCAACACTCTCACTAACCGAACGTAGGCTGGGTGGCTTGTAGATACTATCTCACCCTCGCTCTCCTCCAAGTGCTACAACCATAAAACCATTGATAAAAGTAAGATTCCAATGGCCTGGGATTTAATTGAACCATATACCTTCTCAAAAGCAAGCTTTCCGAGGAACTTTTGCTGCTCTGGATTGAGCAGAATCAAACGTCTGCGGCCAGTCAAGGGATCGATCTCCATGTGCAGTCCGTAAACAAGCAGAAGACTGGTCAAAAAAAGTCCTAAGGCTCCTGAAAAAAATTTATATCCGTCATTTCAGTGAAAGTATCAATGTTTTTACTGTTAAAATCTTACCGTAGATTTTTTGCCTTCGCGCGCTAAACCATTTTATATACATTTCCTTTTCTTCAGGTGTTTTTCGCTTCCACCAACGCTTGAAATACCTTCCAAACAGAAATGCGGCAGCTCTAGTCAACGGTTTCACCAACAGAGCCAAAGCAGGCGGAATATCTCGGCGAGGGGTTGTATGAAAATAGCATTTAAAATTCAAACTTGGGATCTTTTGATATTTAAACACAACTCTGAATCGCTGATTATGCTCACACGTGGTTTCTAACATTCTCAGTGTAGTTTTAGAGGTTGTGCTGAGTTTCCATCCTCTTCTACACG
Organism: Macrocentrus cingulum; assembly: GCA_002156465.1. Lineage (NCBI taxonomy): Eukaryota > Metazoa > Arthropoda > Insecta > Hymenoptera > Braconidae > Macrocentrus > Macrocentrus cingulum. The sequence goes on along the minus strand of MVJL01002741.1, from coordinate 16,068 downwards.
TAAACATTAGCGTCCGTGCTGCTAGCATGGTTTTTTGTATGGTATAAATGGCTCGAAAAATATAATAAATGTCTCTGTATATCGCACTAGATAAAAATGTTGATACTAGGTCAGAAAAACGGCATATTACTACGCATCGTCCATGCACGCGGCAAGGAGCAATAGATGAAAACCAATACGCGCGTGATAGTGAAACATAACTTTTGCTGCGATGGCGTATTGGGCTGCAGCACAGAGCATCTTCTTGGAGAAGAAAATGGCAATGAGGTGCAACCAGGTAGGCCGCTGTCTTTCTTTGATCACAGCTGTCTGCGAATTCGGGGAAATTACAGGTATCAAGCTTCCACCGTTAGAGCTCAATTTGTATTGCCATGACATGTCCAACAGTTTCTAGTGTCACCTGTAAGATGAAAAAAAGTCAAGGGCAACCTTTAAAAACATTAGGCTAAACTTTTGACAAACATAACCTCCGAAAATGGACTTACGTGGTCAGTTAATTGCGCTGAGGTACTCGTAATGAAATGCTTGAACAATCAATTTCTCAATGGCTATGTGTTTTTTTGATATATTCAAAATCACACTACATCCTCTACGTTTACCCACTTTTTTATCTTTTATTTCTGAAACTCGTTGAGAACGTCACGTCGTCAAAAGTTACATATACATATGTCGTACCACTCGATGCATCGCGATTTCGCGACGATAATCAGCTGATTTCTGTCAAATTCATCAATTTTAAGTAACAATCAAACATATAAATTCCTAACATAATATATGTTTATGTAACAAATGAATTCACGTAAATATTCAAGTTAAAAGACAATAGAAAAAAATTTGTAGAGTATTTCTTTGGCGTGTAAAAAAAGTTTAAAAATTCGCGCGCGCACTTGGACAGCACCAGCACGCTCTCTAGTGTCATATGTAGCGAATTTCTGTGTATTTATTATTATTTATTATTACGAGCTGCCAAAAAAACTCAATAGCAGATTTATAAATAAATAAATTGACAAGTTAAAGTGTAAAAAGCCTGAAAAATCAGGTATAATTCATGAATTAAATAAATAGAGTGCGTAACACACGAAAGAGGACGAAGAACAAACATTGAAAGAGCAGGGCCCAGCGTTACTTCCTTGCAGCCCTGTCTCATTCTTTGTGTGTTCCTCATCGCCTCTCTCTGATCGTGCAGGCTTTTGTTGGTGTTGATCGATGCGCGTGTGCTGTTGTCCGTCATGAGTCAGAGGAACCCATGGTCGCGGCGCGTTTCGTAATTAATTTCCCTTTCGTAGCAGCGCGAAGCAATGCGATCCAAAGTCGTCAGCCCCGGGTCACGGTTGATGTACGCAAAGCAGCCGTAGACAACGGCGATGGGTCTAAGTAGTTTGGCCATTGGAATATTTCGCTATCTTGGCGGCGATTTTACGGGTGAGTGGGCAACGCACAGTGAGGAAGAGAGAGAGTGAACGGCTTGCGGTTATTTTTTCGCGTTGTGTATTCCTTTGGCATTGGTGATCATCGCTGACGACAACATCTCAGTCTTCTGAAAATACCGGGTTTCACAAGGTAACTCTAGTTCCTCCAAGTACTAGATATTCCAAACAAATTAAACAACCCCAACAAAGATATTCCAAGTGTCACGAGTCTCCATCTAACGATTTTAATACATGTTTTTCGTACTTATCTGACTTTCAAGCTCAATCTTTCCCGTTTGTTTTGCTTTTTTTCCTTTTCACACACAAACAAGCACTAGATATTTTCGATTATGAGAAACGGATGGCATTTATGACACCAGGGGGTCGGGAATAGTCTCGTGCAACGAGTAATCGTATTTAAGTATTCATTTACCAACACTGCGCCGTCAATCACGCTTCCTATCAACATCTTCCCTTTTCAATGTCTCTCTGCTAGCTGTAAGCTTGTGTGCGTGCTACCGAGAAATTCACTTTGCATTATTTATCTTGTAACGCGTAAAAATCTTGTAAATTTCAATTAAATACAGAGAAATTGTACTTTCTATCAGTGATTAAAAGCCGCGCGCGTCGCACGATAACTATCGACGTGTTTATTCTTTGATATGACAGCTTAAGTTAATGTAGAATCGTTTTGTTTAGTATTTCTGTGAGATAACTACGAAGAAGTTGTAAAAAATGGATCCTGGAAGGAATAGACCGAGCAGGCCACGGCTGCGTTCTCACGGAAATTCTGCTCGTGTTCTTGTTTTCGAGCAGGGAGAGTCCGAGGACAAGTCCAATGTTGACGATGGGCTTCGCAAGCCACTGTCGGAAAAGGTCGAGAGCAAGGAAGCACCAGTGCGAGCAGGTAAAGTTAATATAACATGACAAGAAATATATACCAATGTTTGTAAAAAAAAAAAAAATTGACATATCGATTTTCAGGTGGAAGTGAGCTGTCGAATCTTGTCCGAATGCGTAACTCAGCCATTGGAAAATCCGCACCGTCATTGTCCGTTCACATGGTAAGATTTGTGGAAAAATTTCTCTCGTAAAACAAATCAATAACTCGGCTTGTTTTTCTCCAGCGGGAATTTAATATTCCTCGTCGGGCGGCCAAAGCAGCTCAACGAAAGTCCTTCATTGCAACAACCTCACCCACTCTGCCACGATGTCACTCCCCACTGTCTGGTGAGTAGGCTACTTTTCGCAGCCTCGTTGGTCCAATCGCTCGAGCCTATTTGGACCAACAACAACTTGTTGGCACATTGAAAGACACGTAGCAAGCACTGCCGAGTGATAAAATTGCGCAAAGATTTTTTGGCACTGGCAGATTTCAATCTTAAATCATGATGCAAGTCTTCAATGCAATATCGACAATACCACGTGTCCATCAAGTCACCTCGAACACTTTCAGATCACATGCACCAAGTTCACGGACTGGTTTCATTTTTTAGCTGTGTCTGCAGCGCTATAATTTCCCCAGACTCAATCAACCCCACTTTTTATTAATTAAATTCTGTTACAGCTTTTGTCCCGATTGTAGGAAGTCCCCTTGAAAGTCCGAGGATGTCATCGAGTCCTCATTTTGCATTCGCTCCAATCAAACGGTACGGATTAAACACTAAAATTTAAAGCTAAAAACATTTTTTGTATCCAGTTTCAATTGATGTTTTTCGGTTTTTTTTCTTCTTGCAGAATTGGCTGCGGAGCAACAGGAACTGGAGATGGAAGACGTTGGTCCGTAGCAAGCCTGCCTTCGAGTGGCTATGGCACTACTCCCGGCTCAAGCAATGTATCGGTAATATATAAATAGCTAAAACATAATTCTATGTGCACGCACGAATGATAATCACCTTGTTAAACTGCTCAACAACGGTCTTTTAACAGTCGCAGTGCTCGAGCCAAGAGCGTTTGCATCAGTTGCCGAACATTCCAACCAAGGACGAGCTGAGAATGTTGTCGTGTCACTTTTCAAAGCCTGGAACGCCCTGTTCGTCACACCCCGGCTTTCCGGGCTCCAGTATTCCCGGCAGTGTGTCCTTTAGCCTGGAAGAAGAAGGTCGAAGGTCACCATTGCATCGCCCGCGTTCTCGTAGCTTGAGGCAAGTTTGCACTAGCTTATTTCATCGACAATGTCCGTCTAATTGCTTATTAAAATTATAGCAGTCCCAGTCGCTCGCCCGTGCTGGATAATGAAATTGTCATGATGAACACCCTCTACAAGGAACGCTTCCCCAAGGTGAGCTTTGCAACGGCTTTTGCCGTGAATATTACCGCCCGCTGAACTTGTAAGCAATGCTGGCAGCTTGCCAACGCGCCAAGACACGGCAAATGTCTTGATTCATTCAAAAATAACGTCGCGTGGTGGTTACTACGTTGTCGTGTTCATATACGAGGTCATTTGTCTGACCCAAATACCGGGGGTTCTGTAAACTCAGGGGTGACTTCAGTAATGCATCATCTGTATTCTCTTTATTGCGCGTTAATGCTCAAACAACACGCGCAATTCACGAGTTGTAGCCGAGGTAAATAATTTTTCTGACGTTTTATTACTTTTTTTTTCAGGCTACACAACAGATGGAGGAACGTTTAACGAATTTTATCAACGAAAATAAAGATGTAGATGAGTACGAAGCAATGTTTCATTTGGCACAAGATTCTCTGCCAATTGTTCGCTTTGTTCATCATCAAATTATCGAAATGGCTCGTGATTGTTTACAAAAGTCACAGGAGAAGCTTATCACCACTCGATATTTCTATGAAATGAGTGAGAGTCTCGAGCATTTGCTGATGGAGGTGAGTTTTTTTTTTTCGTCGCGCTAATATAGCTGTTGACAAGTTGTGGAAAAAAAATATATTTAGAAATAAAACTTTACGCAATATATACTCACAGACGAAGGACAAATCACTGGAGGCCGCTACACGACTTACCGGGCTTATTAAGAAGCTTTTACTGATTATTTCGCGACCGGCACGACTGTTGGAGTGTCTGGAATTCGATCCTGAAGAGTTTTACCACCTACTGGAGCAAGCAGAGGGTCATGCGAAAACAAACAGCGGCCTCAAGGCAGATATTCCCCAGTATATCATAAGTAAACTCTCGTTAAATCGTGATCCCATTTCCGGTGAGTATCCATTATCCATGTGTCATAAAAAATGTAATCCAAGAGTTATTAACAGTATCTTATTATTATTTTTATTAGATCTTCAAGAAGACATAAATAAGCTCGAAGACTCGGCGAGTTTAAGTTTGTGCAATGACGAGCTCGCGCCGTCAAGCTCAAATAAAGATGACGACTCCAAATCCAATCGTGTGCCGTGTGAGAGCGATTACGAGGTGGTTAAACTAATCAGCAATGGTGCCTACGGCGCGGTGTATCTAGTCAAGGAAAAAATGACTCGACAACGTTTTGCTATGAAAAAAATTAATAAGAATAATCTTATGCTGCGCAATCAAGTTGAGCAGGTATTTGCCGAGCGTGATATTATGAGTTTCACCGACAATCCTTTCGTTGTGTCCATGTACTGCAGCTTCGAAACAAAGAAACATTTGTGTCTGGTGATGGAGTACGTGGAGGGCGGTGATTGCGCAAGTTTGCTGAAAAGCATTGGCCCACTGCCGCCGGATATGGCCCGATTTTACTTCGCAGAGACTGTTCTGGCAGTGGAATACCTTCACAGCTATGGAATTGTGCACCGTGACTTGAAGCCCGATAATTTGCTGATAACCGCGTTGGGTCACATCAAACTCACGGACTTTGGCTTAAGTAAAATGGGCCTAATGTCACTGGCGACAAATCTCTACGAGGGCTACATTGACCGTGATACTCGTCAATTCTCAGACAAGCAGGTTTTTGGCACGCCCGAATACATCGCGCCAGAGGTTATTCTTCGTCAGGGATACGGTAAACCCGTGGATTGGTGGTCAATGGGAATAATCCTGTACGAATTTCTCATTGGATGTGTGCCATTTTTTGGTGACACTCCTGAAGAGTTGTTTGCGCACACGGTAAATGACGATATCGAGTGGCCAAATGAGGATGACTGGTCTGTTCAGCCCGAGGGCAAGGATATTATAACTAATCTGCTGCATCAGAGCCCGCGTGAAAGACTGGGCACAGGCGGTGCGCATGAAGTCAAGGAGCATCCCTACTTTTACGGAGTGAATTGGAACACCCTGTTGCGCCGCAAGGCTGAATTTGTGCCGCAACTCACCAACGACGAGGACACGAGCTACTTTGACACACGAATGGACCGCTACAGTCATGATTTCGGTGAGGATACCGATGATACAGACGATTCACCGCTCTTTGGCAGCTTCTCGTCTTATTCACCCCAGTCGCGAAAAATGTCACAAACTCGGCCGCCTCCACTTGCCAATGACGCCGAGCTTGACTTTACAAAGAAACAATTGTTCCGAAATGACGAACGAAATGTATCCCAACTATCGCCCAGCTCATCTGTATCATTTTCACCACCGTTGAAGGCTGCACCCGAGAAAAATCGACTGGTACCCACTGCCAAAAATAATCTTACGCTTGATAGTAGCTTGGACAAGAGCACAGACTCATCTGCAGGCAGTACGAGCTCAAGTGTGAGCGGTGAATCACGATCTACGGTGATTAAGAAGCCCCTGACTGAGATTTTAACGGCCAATCTTAATCTCAACACTCCTGAATCATCGCAAACAGAGTCTGAAGACGTGAGTCCGCAGATTCATCGTAAGAGACACGTTCCAGCTCGGGACAAGCTTCCCAGGTTCAGTATTTCCGTTGATGGTGATTTCATGTGAGTCATTTTGCCTTACCAACAGTCCTGTTATTATTTAAGCATCTTAAACCACTTCAAGTTATATTTTAATCTTCGTTTTTTCGTTTTTTAAATCCTGACCATTCTTGGGATACTATGTATAATTTAACCTGTTTCACTTCATGTTTATTCATTCATTCTTCCTATATACCCAGTAGCAAACTCGCGGGCCATTATTTACATTGCATGGAGAGCTGTGCCGTGACTCAGGAGCGTATTAACGACTTTTATAGGCTCGACTTGGCGGCGACGAATAAGGAGATTATTGAAGATAAGTACAACTCGAGCACGGACTCGTTTGAGTCATTAAATATCACGCCAATTTCCCTTGGGGCCAAGCAAAAGTCTCGTTCGGTCATAAAGTCTGCCTCTACCAGCGGTTTGTCGCTCGTTATTCCTACAAATGACTTTTCCTGTGAGTATTAAATGGCAAACAGCCGAAACAGATGTAGAATTTAATGAAATACCATTGTTTTTTTTTTTCAGTTGATCCATCGACGTGTCAATCGATCGAATCTCCGGGGGGATCGTCAACAGCTTCCTCGCGAGATACCTCACCGTGTCGAGAGTTGAGTCCACTCGTGACGAGTTTGAAGCCACCAATTATCATTCGCCGGGGCCCCCATGGCTTTGGATTCACCGTCCATACTATACGAGTGTACTATGGCGACAGTGACTTTTATACAATGCATCATTTGGTCATGGTGAGTTGTATTAGTTGGATATAGATGAGGAATTGGATGAATAATGTTGAGAAATGTATTTTTAGGCTGTGGATCAAGCTAGTCCGGCATTTGAGGCTGGTTTGAGGCCCGGAGATTTAATAACGCACATCAATGGTGAGCCTGTGCAAGGCCTCTATCACACGCAGGTGTTGCAGCTGATGCTGAGTGGCGGCGATCATGTCACTCTTCGCAGCACACCTCTAGAAAATACCAGTATTAAAACTGGCGGTCGGAAGCGTGAACTCGCGCAGAGTCGTATGGCTCGTCGATCGCTCCACCGACAGCGCAAGCAGAAACGCGATCACTCGGATAAGAAGCGTAAAACATCACTCTTTCGTAGAATCAGCACTAAACGTGCCAGTGTGGAGATGCAACAGGTATGGTGAAGAGACAATTAGGCCTTGATTTTTTAAGAATAATTGATGTTCTTCTGACACACGGCAATCAATGACACACTTGTATTTTTATGCATGGGTACTGTAATTTTTATGTTGTGAAAGGGAAGAATTTTCACATAAAACCGAGAGTCACGCACATGTAAGTTTGGCAAACACAAGCATAAACAACATTTTTTTTTTAATTTCAGCCATTAAGTATCAGTTGTCCATTGTCAGCACCCATTCTACCAAGCGACAGCAAACCTCCACTTATGGTATGATTTATCGATTATTATTTTAAGTTTATAATTATTTTAACGCGAAGTTTCAATTTTTTTACACTGGCACGCTTCGTCTCACCAAGTTTAAACTCCTGGCAGACACGCATACACACGAGAAGCATTAAGATAGTATTATACTTTGAAATTAAAAAAAAAAAAGGCTTTCTAATAATTATTTTGCAAGATTACAAATACATTGTGGAGTTTGTTAGGCTTCTTAAGTACATTTTGGAAAACATTAAAAAGAATTGTATTGTAAAAAAATAGTAAAAATCAAAATTTCAAAGCCTAACAAATCTCACATCGATATCTGTATTCATAATTTTGCAAAAAAAGTTATTAAAAATAGGCTTTTTCCTAATATCCAAAGTAGAATACTGCCTTAATAATAGTTTTGAAATATTATTTTTATTTCTAATAACAGTCACTATGGCGGCTAGATTGAGAAAGTGTTTGTCTGTCAGAGAGATGAAAAAGTGAAACATAAATTTGTCTGTTGTCATAAGAAAGAAAATTGATTTAGATGGCTGCCGGAATTTGTTCTCCGTCCATGGTAACCCCGAGTCGTTCGTTCCAATCGTTCACTCGGTCTCTGCCACCACAACAGGAATCCTCGCCTTACTTCACAGGCGGTGTCACAAAGTCTGTATGTACTCCGTCCTCCCAGACGGTTAACCGTCCTGCCACGGAATCGTTCCACTCAACGGGCACCTCCAGTCCGTGTTCAAGTCCAAACTCGTCGTCGCCTGGCTCGAGTACATCCGTGGGCAATCTCAGTACAATCTCCAATCAATCTCACTACCAGCGGCCCAGTACTTTGCACGGTCTGAAGCACAAGCTGCACACAGCAGCGAAGAATATTCACTCGCCTAATCGTCGGAAATCCGTCGGGCACATTCCACTGTCACCGCTGGCCCGGACGCCGTCGCCATCGCCAATTCCAGCGAGTCCCACACGAAGTCCTAGTCCTCTGGCGTTTCCAACGGGTCACCAGCCGGGCAGCTCGAACACCACACAGTCCTACAGTCCAGGTAAGATACAGTTTCTCTAAAACTGCGTGTCACACCGCTAAATCCGCACTATTCATGACACTAATCTTCTCAGGCGTATCTTTGTCCACTCCAGCAAGCCAAAAAAAGAGTTACGGTCGTCCAAAGTCGGCAGAGCCGGGCTCACCACTGCTACGGCGAGCTCTCAGCCCTGATCGGCTTCACCCACGCTCTGCTGAGAACAAGACGTCCATATCACCGCTGGCAAACTCGGTTGTTCGCGTTACACCGCGCGTCACCATTGCCCAGACATCTCACCCGGAGTTGCACGATGACAGCAGCTCAGAGTCGACCAAGGAGAGTGAAAAATCTCTGGAAAAAAAGAGTGCAATTGAGCCACAAAAGCCGGCAGAATATTCCAAGATGTCGCATGTGATATCGATCAACATTCCGAGTGCGGGACACTCCAATTCGTGTGGTAGCACACAGCTGCCACGCATCGCCGAGGAAAAGGACTCTCCCACGGGTACAAAGGCTGACGACTATCCGCCGAGGGACAATCCGGACCAGGATTTCGTCCTCGCGGCGAGCAGGAGCGCCGGTGAGAAAAGCGAGGAGGGCAAAAAACGATCATCCTCCGAGAGCAGTGGGTCCTCCGACTCGGCAAAGACCGTTATTCCCTCGGTGGACAAGTCGAGCAGGCCCCTGGAGGTTTTGCGCTCCGCAAAACCACTCCCAAGCCTCGACAGTGATGCCGACAGGGCTTTTCCTAAGGCTGTAGACAAGGCCCTGAGCAAATGCAAATCGGAGACCAGTCCTGAAGTTCGCAAGGTCCTCAAGCGCTACAAGAGTGATGACAGCTCCTGTGAGTCGCATCCGACGATGATGGACAGGAATTTGTCCATGGAGGACAAGAAGAATAAGTAAATATTCATCGAACATAATTTTTCATGTGTTTCGCGGGATTTGTATATATATATATTTCGAAGTTTGTCACTGGGATCTCATCTTCCATTTGTCTTTTTTTTTCCTCTTTTTTTTCGTTCCATTTGCCTGAATGCACTGGGAAAATCTCAATTGAAATTGGTTGCAAAGGCATATTTATTTTTTTTCCAGTGGCAATAAAAAGAAAAAAAAAATTTTTTTTTTCTTCGAACAAATTTTTTTTATATTCATATTTATCATATTGATTCTGATAATTTATCCTCTATCACTTGATCAATAGTCTGAGGGACAAAATTAGTCATTCGATAGTGAATAAAACTATTATACTGATGAGAATAAATGGCAATTCTTGACTTGCGATGATATTCTCTGATAAGTATGTTCTTTTTTTTCTGTCGTGGTATAGAAGTAGGTGCGGTAGAGGTTATAGTATTGTTTAAGTAATATTAGTGGGATATTTAGTGGTTAAGTTTATGTTAATTTATTTAAATAATTTACAAACTAAGTCAGGCTGCCATGTATATTTAAACTATATTTGAGTAATGTGGAATTGAATTACATTAATATTGCGGAGGACGTTTGTGAAGAAAATTCGAGACATTTGGTAAAACATCGAGGATTATATTTTTACGGCAGATATATCTCAAAAATTCATAATTATTCTCTTTTTTTTTTTAGTTTTATTTATATAAAACCTTTTTTTTTTGTAGACATTTAAGAATGTCGGACAAAATTTTTTGAAATTAACTGCGTTTCATAGTAGCCGCCATGCTCCGGCCAGTTTACTTTTTTGTTATTCAGCAAAAAAAAACAAAATGCACTGCAGCATGTCGTGTGTGTTATTGTAAAAGAATGATGAATACACATAAGTAGTAAACAATTATTGTGCGCGTGCAAACGCTTATCAATATTAATCCAAAATGTCTAGATGATTGTTGCAAATATCGTGATTGAATGCGTGTGGTTTTTCGTGAATCATAAATTCTTTTACAGTCGCATCTATATATATAAATAAATAAATAGATAAATATTATTTCCGCGTAAATATACTCTAGCATTATAGGAATTGCATACATATAACTATTGTTCTTCGTTTTTTCACATTTGTGTGTGTGTTTGCGCGTCTCTCTGTTGAGAAATAATTCACATGTTAATGTTAATAATGTGCGCGCGAGTTATTAAACAAAAAAGCTTTATTAGTTATGACTAAATTAAGACGTTGAGTTGTTCTAACTATATATTTTTTTTATTATTATTTTATCACGACTCTGAAATCGTCGAGTGGAACGGCAATCAAAAGAATGGGTACAACAGATACAGAAGAACAAAAAAAGTGATACAAAAACAAAAACAAACATATATATATTTGCAAATTTCCGTATATTTTTCAAGCGAGTACATATTAAAAACCTCTAAGTTCTAATTCAATATCCAAAAATATAAAAATTGGTCGACAATCGGTTTAAATAATTATAAATAAATTGTGATATACCGATGTTTATTTATACAAGTGCATTGTTCCTGGCTGTTTAATTACTTGCAGATCTCTCTATTTCTCTCTCTCTTTTTTTTTTACTCAATAAAATTTGCACTGCACGGGATGTTGGGTGGCTTAATTTTTTTGTTATCTCTCTGAAGATCAGTTTGTCGACAATTATAATTGAGCTTATAGTTGAAAAAAATGTAAACAGCCATTTTTTATATAAGCAATATTAATTGTCCTGATGCTGTCTTGAATTACAACGATGCAGTTTTGAGCGGTCAAAGCGTATGTTTAGAATATAAGAATCGTGAATATCACAATTAATTAGAAAAAATGAAAAATAAAAGCCGAGTGTGATAAATAACGCCGTCGAATTTCAATAAGAGCAAAGGCTGCGAACAAAATATGACTATATATACATATTATGTAATATTATGAGCTCAGCTGAGATAAGCTTTGAGTGATACTAGCCAAGGAACAAGTATGAGAGGACTTCTCAGTTCTGTATGAATTAATAATAATATAAAAATTGATGTCTCCGTATAAAATAATTTTTTTTTCTTCATTCAATTCCCTGTATTATATATTTTTTTCGCAATATACTAACAGCGGGTATAACTATAATCTATTATTACAAAAAGAAAAAAACGAAATTATTTTAAAAACGGATGAAAAATCGCTGGGTTCATTTCCGTTGATGGTGTGTCTGGTATTTTTTCACATGTGTGTCGTGTTCTCCCTCCTCGCATTCGTCACTGGGCGAGTGGGCGCGAGTGTTCTGCAGCCTCCCGAGTCAGTTGATCCGAAGCCGGTGACCGTTTGCGCGTGATGTGTCGGAATCTGGTGTATTTATTGTCGCTAGTCGTGCTAGCACATGCCTCAATTCGCGACGTGGACAATGAAATCGACGTGGATGAGACGCCGGAGCTCGACCTGAATGTCGGAAATCCTGCTGCGGAGGTGATTTCAAAATCCGGAGGCGTTGGAGAGACCGAAAATGGACTGGATTCGAGTGATGACGATGTAGAAGACGTCAAAGACTTTGAGAGTATGACTCTGGACGAGGCTTTTGATCAGTCTGTCCAATCGTACCTCGACAATGACTTTTATCAGTGTATTACTGGATTTACCAACGTTATTCAGAGGTAAAAAACCATAAAAATCTCCAATATCAACATTTAATTTTTTCTAAACGTCACCAGTCGCTCACAGCTTCATTGGAATTAATTATTTCAGGTATAAGGAGTACAGAAGCGCTGTAATACGCTGCAGGACAAAGTGTCGCAAAGAAGTGGGACAATTCAGGCCAATTATGCGGGACAATATTGAAGATATGCATTTTTACGAGAAGAAAGTACGAGAGACACTGTGTCTGCTCACGTGCAATCAAGACTACCGAGATGTGGCTGGAAGCCAAGCTCTGAAGAGAATTTCGAGGGAGACAGAGCAGAAATTGATGGATTTGGCGCACTATGAGTACCTCCACATTTGCTACTACCAAGTAAACATTGAAACAAATAAGAATTTGTTTTTTTTTAGCATTATAGTGACGTTAAAATACCGTGAAAATTTTATTTACGCTTTAATGTATAAATTCTTGCTGATATGATACACACGGGAATAATCGTTTAGAATGATAACTGCAATCCGAAACGGTGTGAAAAATTAAATAATGTTCTCAAGTACGGATCGTGACTTGGACAATGCTTTGCAAATGCCTTGTGCTTTACATCTGGGCTATTAAAACGATACATGCCATATTTATGAGGGCGAAAGAACCGTTTATACGCCGTTAAACACGTTGTTTACCATATGAGGCAAAAGCGTGTGTGCTCTGTTATTTGTTGCGCAATATGATATACTGTTGACTTTTGCAGAAAATATCAAAAATTTCCTATATAATTCATTTATACTAGTGTGTAAATATTTATTTTCAAGTATTACTACGAAAGTTTAGCGTATAAATCAAATTTATATAGATTTATAATTTTTTTTTTCTTGTTTATAGGAATGTGTTTTTACACATTTTATTCTATTTTTGGACTGCGTTAGTTGTTTTGCCGGATACACGTGGAGAGACTATCTTTGACCTCTCGATGAGTTTAAGAAAGAAAATAATTATTTTTCGTTTAAATTTCAGAAAAGTCGCTATCAGGATGCTGTTAATGCTATTTACACTTACTTAATTCGTCATCCAAAGCACGAGATGAGTGTTAAAAATATGCGGTACTACTTGTCGTTGCCTGAAGTAAAGGATAAAGACGTGGTTAATCTCGAAGCAGCGCCTTTTGTTAAATTTTACATGGCTGGGGTGGCGGCATACGAGCAGGATCTCTACAAGGAAGCAGTTGAGAGTTTAGAGGAGTCTTTGGTGGCATATTTGAGGTCTGAGGATGAGTGTCGGATTTATTGTGAAGGCCCATTTGATCAGGGGTGGCTTCCGGAGTTCACGTCGTCCATCGCCAGTGAGTATTTAATATTTGTCGTTTGAAACAATAGAAATAACTTTTTTTTTTTCGTCTCATTTCAGACCACTTTACATACTGTCTAAAGTGCAAACGACACTGCTCGCAATTATTAAACAACGTAAATGGAGATTATATGAGAGATCTTCTAGCCACTCACTACAACTACTTGCAATTTGCTTATTACAAATGTGAGTATATGAAATTCAAGGACATTTGCCCTTAATCCGTTATCTTGATGACTCCCACGACCTCGTTCTGGTGACAGATATTCAACGAAGACGTAAATTTTCATTAAATTCAGGCTCTGATTACCTCGTTCACCAGGCGTAAGACTTGATTAAATTAATTGCAGACAATTCTGCGACTAAAATTCATGTCAACGCTACGAATTTGTCAGCTATTGCGTCAGCCTAATCCGAGAGAAGCGTTAAATTGATCGTTTAAGGCTCATTTCGTCGGTTTTTTTTTTTCGTGATTTTTTATCGTCTCTTTTAAGGTATTTTTAGTATTAATCCTTCGAGTAGACACTGGGTTATCTGGACCTGTACGCTCACTTTAATCGAATGTACAACACTCGATCATTTGAAAAAATTGTAGGGCTATTGACTGGCGGATATAATTTAAACTATCGATTTTAACTATAATTTATCAGATGTGATTGAGAAGAGATTGGAGGAAGAGTTGAGTTTCAACGTTTATTAGCACGTAAAATAAATATTCTCGATTGAGGTAAGTTAGATGACGAATTTTTTTATTTATTAAATGTACTTTTTGAGAGAGAACTCAAAATTAGAAATTTTTTCAATTTTTTCACGCAAATTCGTAAATTTACGGGAATTTTGTATATGTACACAATGTACTGTTTCGGGTCCAGGGAGTTTATAATAGGCTATGCGACAATTTCGAATTGCGGCGGTGCTAGAGCCTCCAAAAATTCATCAACACCAGGACGCTTTTTGAATCTCCACCCGGTTGCACACTGCAAGCATTTCCCACAGTTTATACAATGCAATTAATTTTTTTCTATCGATAAAAATACGTACCGTCCAATCGGGATGAACCAGGACATCGTTGAGCTCGAGAACCAGGGTGCAGGGCGGCTAAATGTATGAATATTGTACGGGATGAGGCAGTAATTTATCTCTGATGGGTTCCTGTACGGCCTGAAAAGTTGTCTAGTTGTGAAAAAAAAAAATTCTCAAGGGTTTTTAATAGTTATTTACCTTTTTGTAAAATGATAATTTAGCGTAGAGTTTCTTCTACATTTGCTGGAAATAGGGCAAGGCTGTAAATTCGTCTTTTACTGCCAGTTTAAAATTGACCCAGAGTGTCGGATGTCATGAAAAATATGTAGTTTAACTAACATGAAATGAATTTTGATTTTTTTTTCAACAGTGGGCGATCTCAGAAGTGCGTGTGAAGCAGCGGAATCATATCTGCTATTTCTTCCTGCGGACGAGACGATGATTAATAACAAGGAATACTACTTGAAGCTTCCAAAAGCCGAAGAAAATTGGTTCACTCCACGTGACGTATGTCGTAAATATTGAAACTAAATAAAGACGGTAATAAACCGTGTGTTTACGTGTTTTCAGGAAGCCCTGGCGTATGTTACGCGTCAAGAGTATGAATTACGACTGCTGCGGTTTGTCACCGATGAATTTGCTGCAATAGATGAGCGGCTCTCGACGGTGAAGAAAAATTCTGAAGAAATAGCAATGAATAAATTGCCGCAGGATAATTTGCGGAAGGTAATGAGCGATTGAATGATTTTCTTCTTTCGCCTTCAACTCTGATGGCGTTCATCTACTACTGCGCCTGTATTCTATGTAAACTTGATAATAAAATGTGACGAGAAAAATATGTCTGGACTGTACATAAATAAGATTTACGTCGAGGTGGGGGAGATGCAATTGGGAATGCATTCAGAGGGGAAAATAAGGCTGCAAACGTCATATATCGCGTGGGGGACGTGTATATGCTACAACGCGACTCATTTTCAAACCATTTTTAATTACTTTTCATGTGCTTTTAACTGGTTTTTGAAATTTTTCGCAGCAGTTTAATGTTTTTCTGAATTTTTTGATTGCAGTATCAATCGCCGCTGCCGGGTCACTCGCCCTCCTCGAAATTTGTCGGCAATACCGAGACCGCGAAAAACATCCAGACTTGGCGCGAAGCTCAAACTACTCCACTGCGAAATATTACGATTCTCTCGCGGGAACTCGAACTCGGAGGCAAATTTCGATACTTGGCGGAGGGACTTTTGAACCAGCTAGAGTGTGAATCACTTATTCAACTTGCCGAGGTATGTTAGGTATATTTTATAAAGTCTAACTATTGCATTTGTCCTCATGGTGAAATTTTCACTTGAATTTGTCATTATTATATGTTCTAATATAACCGGGCTTGTCATCTGCACGATAGCGGCCGTAGTTTTCAACCGGTTTTAATAAAATTTGATAAAATTCTTTGGATTAGTTCAAATTTCAGCAAAATCGGTAGATTCAGAAAATTTGTTAATGCCACATGAAAACCAT